>JAAAYG020000674.1:0-30232 GCA_009936455.2 Tomocerus minor
TTAAATAAAATTTCCCATTTTCCAGTTTCGAAATCAGACAGGACTTTTTAATGTCATCGTCTGTCAAATCTTTGATTGGGATTCCGGAAACCAGAGATGCAGTTTGGTACAGTTCATACTTACTCAAAATTGGAGTATACCAAATTACATCCGCTCCTGGGAATTCGCCACTTTCCTATAAAACAAATCAATTTCAGCTGACTCCGCATTTACAGAAAAATAAAGGAAAATTATAAATTCAGGATTATATACTAACAGAGGAATATGCCTTTTCGACAACTGTAGTGTATTTCGTTGCAGTACAGGGCCCTTCTTCAAACTCAGTGATATTGACACAATTACACAACGAGAAAATTGAGCAAAGCACCAGACTAAGAAATAAAACAGGGGATTTCATTTTTTAACTTTATAATAATAAGATGACCACGGTTTGTGAATTGAGTTTCTTTCGAGACGCTTTCCCTAAGTATTAACCCAGAGGAGGATCTTTCATGGACTGATCTATAGATGCATCACATTTTCCATCGCATATAATAGATTTAACCTTTAACAGAGTGCTGAATGAGAAACTCTCTCTATCGTTCAATCAGTCACATCCCAAATTGCCTTCCCTAACTAAGATTGAATTGCAAGTTTGACAGAATGATATAATGTTAATCTCTAATATTATAGTCTGTCGCAACGATACTAAGTAAGGATAATAATATTATATTCTTATGTAACCTTGAATTCTAATAAACTATTTAAACAGCATAAAGCAGAGTGACGAATTCCTTTGTACCATACTTGTTGGACCTAGACGACTAAACATGTGAAAGCAGGTGCAGATGCTGAAAAGTCACCCCGATCCAAGTTCTTTATTCTGGAGGGAAGAGATCATTAGGGATGCGAGAACCAAAATTGAAACAACCGTAGCAAAGTACGAAATTGAAAATCCTTCTCCTTTGTTAGTGAAGTTGGAGGAAGCTCTTGAAATTCTTTCAAATGACATTGAAGATATTGCAGCTCAGAAAAATCAACACTCTAATTGTTCTGAAGAAAGGCTTGCTGGACTTTTCTTTCCGCGCACATGTTCTTTCCTTGCTCGGTTCTTGTCGTTTGCGTTTCTTTTCCCTACCGTGTTTCCACTTAGCCACCAGCGCTGATGCCCATACTTGCAAGATATGTTTTCCAAGTACCTAAATGTATGTGTAATGTGTAGTATGTGTAAAGGTCTTTATGTATTTGTAAAGATTTAATTCAATTCAAAGTTGTATTCTTCAAACATGCATATAATCTTTCCCTTCTGTAAATTACCTTTAATAACCATGAACTAATATGCTATTTAAAAGCACCGCTATTACTTACCTACATATCATTGTATTTGTAGTGTACTAGAAACTAAGGAAAACACATCAGTGCCTGTGGCTAAGTGGAAACGCTGCTGTAGGGAAAATAAACTCAACCGAGCAAAGAAAGAACATGTGCGCGGAAAGAAAAGTCCCTGATTCCTGAAGAAAGTAATGTAGTCGACTATAGCGAAGTTGACAAGGATTTCTCTCAATTTTTAAATGGCAAATCAAAATACTATGAAGAAATCATGGAAAATGTTTTTTCAACTAATGGACATTCAGAACAAAAACTAAAACTACAACATAATCAAGACTCTTTCTTAAAAGACCTTCTCACTGATGTGAATCAGTCCTGGTCTGCTGGTCCTGATGTTCAAGTCTTATTCACACCGGCTTGAGAAGAACCCAAAACTCAAGTCTTATTCAGACGGACTTGAGAAGAACCCAAAACTTAAGTCTTATTAAGACGGCGGACTTGAGAAGAATCCCAAAATTTAAGATTTGGTCGAAAAAATGATCGGCAAAAAATTGATAAGAATTTTGATCGTGACTTGGAAATGCTCATTACCTCACAAGCAATTATTAAAAAGGAGATTCTAAAATGGACGAATTATATACGAATTATGCTACTGAGCTTATTATCTAGGAAGAAAAACATTGTCTGTATACCAGTATATGAATGGAATTAAAAGTTTAAAAACAAATAATTTATGACTATTAAATAGCCGTGACTCCAGTAAGCGTGTTCTGGATGCAAGGGATTATTTTTAAAGTTCACACATTGACTATATATTTTTTACCGGTTATTCTATATTCAAACCAGGAAATTTTGATAGGCATCGTCATTTTTGTTGCACCAATACACGTACGTAAGGTCATTTTTGTTTGATGCTACATATATATATGCTTATTGATAGTACGAATACCGATTACCTTTGGTAGAAATAACAGTAGTAGCGGAAGATGAATATTAAGCAGTTAAACTGTCCATGAAATTCCATACAAAGACATTTACATACATAACAGCTACTTTAACGTTGAATTATTAATGGAAATGATCAGTAACTATCTAGTAAATAGGTACTTTAGCAATGTAATCGGCAATAAATATGATTGATAGATGGTATAATATTATTCTGTTGATATAAACGTGTATGTAATGAATGGAATCGCCAATGGGGAAGTTGCATCAAGCTAATTGGTGAAGTTTGCAGATCTAGTTCGATATTATACAATGAATTTCATCTGCTCGTACCTTTTAATGTTAAAATGCAAGTTTTATCTGCATATATTAGCTACTCTGTCAAAGAATTGTTTTTATTATCAAAACTCAAAACTGACAAATACTCAAAAGGAGCATTGTTGTGTTTTATAGAAGATAGTCATTATTGGAGGTATTTTTGTGTGAATACATTTGACTCCATAAATCTCTGAGCAGTGAAACAGGTCGTTTCAGGCACAGTGGACGTCAGAAGAAATCTTTGTATTGCTTTAGTTATTTTGCTGGTGGGCGAAGTTGTTTTAAATGGAAATCACTTGCATTTTTTGGTAGACACAGTACACGGCTCACATGGCTAGAAAAAATGTTTGAGTACAATAGGCACGATGTAACCTGCATATTAACACATTCGATTTGCATGCAGTATCATATGCATCATTATCCTACTGTTGTCCACTTACAACATGATCATTGACTTATTTTTTTCATCATTTTTATCAGGACTATTTATGTGTATCGAAGGAAGTATGGTGCATGTTGGTTAAGAAATCCCCTAAGTGGGTGTGTGAAGATCATTGTTTCATGTTTGCTCGATTTTTTCCTACAAAGTACATTGCTTGGTCGTTACATAAGTACATACATGTATGTATGTACCACAACAACGTTGATTCATGTAATGGATTGATTTTGGAGCAATGGGGAGACCTTAAGCTTCGATCTCAACAAAACCTTGATGCTTCATATAAGCTGATATTTTTATGTCAGTCTAGTCAGTAGCTAGAATATATTCATCGTTAGTGCTTAAAAAAGAATCAGATCCTTTTCAAACATCTGATTGTGATATTGGTGATACGATCATGCAGTTACTACAATCCTTTTGACGAAAAGCCAAAACTAACAAATTGAATTTAAGATTTACTTTAAAACTGTTTTTACTTACTAATAGTACCAATTCATTAATTTAATTACCTCTATCTATGGCCCGATCGGCATCATCAAACGTGAGTTCATTTTTCATTGATATTCTCTCAATTTCATAATTTTGCATGTAACTTTAAGACTTCTGAAGACAGAAAATTTTGTAATTTTTTAAAATCATAACTAACAGTAAAACTGAATTAGAAGTAACTCTGAGATGATGTTGTGGATAGTTAGTGTAATGCTGATAATCCTCCTTACTGTCCTATACCCTGTATTTATGTATAGTGCCTTTACCTAATAAATACTATAACTTATTTGGTTATCTGATATTGCTTTCCATAATTTTAGGAAATGCTATCAAGTAAGCATATCAGCAGCGTCATCTCATTACTCCTATTGATGATTGCTGGATTGGAGATTACAAATGCTCAAAATTTCGTTCCAACGAATTCAATTCCTGCGACTCAATCTTATTTCACGCAGCAAACATACCCATGGGGATTTAGCTACAGTTTTTCAGAGATTGGCAAGAGTCATAACAGTGCAAGTAGTAAGACCGCTGTTACGAACTCCGGTTACCAAACTGCTAATGTAGTTATTCCAGGTCCATTTGGAATCCCATTTTCTCCACGACTATCTTTTATCCCATTGCCACTTCTCAGGAATGCAAATGAAAGCTCCTTAGTTGTGCCAACTCCAACCATCCCAAATCCGACAGACAACTCAAAAGACGATGAGAAATCAACTGTATCTTCCATTGCTACTACTACTACTACTACTACTACAACGACTAGTAGTCCACCGACAGAAACCACAAAATCTGTAGAAGATAAAACAAATCTCTTAAATTCTAATGCAGATGAATTACCCGTTACGACTCCCAAAACCGGATTTTACTTCACACATTTAACTGCACCCTTGACTTTTAGCTATGGATTCACTACAATCGGTCATACTCCTCTTCCTATTCCTCATCTGCCATTGTTTGGTTTCGGTTATAATAGCACTAGTGAATCCACTACAGGAAACCAAAACGATATCAAAAAAGAAAATGTAGAGACTACTACCACTATTACCGCTGCTCCTACCACAACAAGTTCAACCACGGAAAGTACTGAAAAATCTAGCAATGATGACAACAAGGAATCATCTAACAGAGAAGATACAACGGAAAATCAAAAATCTGAAGCATTTTCAGAGTCTGCTACAGAAAAACCTATTGAGGATAAAGAAGATGATGATCCTAATTTGGAAACAGAAACTATTTCGTCAATAAAATTGCAAAACGAGGATCCTTTCGGGAAGCTGAAAGACGAGGCAGAAGGTCAGCTATCAGATGATGAGGAAAGCCCTACGACAATTACACCTACGAGTACGACCACGACTACTACAACTACAGAAAAAATAGTTTCCTCAACGATTCTCGCGAACATAATTGATGATACAGACAGTGGTAAGACAGCAACGAGTAAAAGTAACATTATTTTTAGAACAGGAAATGACAAATCCGAATTCTACTACTCGGTGAAAGATGAGACAACATTTGACGAAAAATCCCATGAAGAGCAAAGAAATGGAGATGCTGTGAAAGGAAAATATTCAGTGGTAGAACCGGACGGAGCGTTGAGAACTGTCACATACTATGCCAATGAAGATGGGTTCAAGGCTGATGTTGTGCGCAAAGAGAGCTACACGAAACCTTTCCCTGTTTTTCAAAACAGCATTACAAGAGCTCCAGGGGCTATTCAATCACTGTCACATCAAAACGTTCTCTCCTATTATTACAATGGATTTCAGCTTCCTCCACCCAACCCTGGGGTCCTTCGCAATTTTGGATACGGTTACATTGTCCCATCGAATTTAGGTTAACTAAGTAATTCATTCGTTCAAAAGAAGAATAAAGTGAATCTTTTACAATTTGTACTCACGCTATAAACATCATGTTGATCTAATTCCATTAAGTTGTTGAGAAACATTTTTTACGAAAGCAAGTTAGCCGTGTGCCATAAACAATAAGCCAAATTCGGACTCTCTTTAAAAAATACCATCAATTCCTTATTGTATTTTCTGTCTGCTTAAGAATGCCAATTAGCTTTAGGCCTATATATTTTTATTGTATTTTTATACAGCCTGAATAAACAATTATTAGACAAACACTGTCGGATTTTAATAACAATCAATGAGTAAGAACAATAATCATCATACAAACAATAATTATAAATAGCTATTGTGCATATGTCATTACTTGTTATTACCGTGTCACATTCATTCATCTTATACCCTGAAGAGTCTCGCTTTTTATATCATCTCAGTCTCCCTTTCAACGCGTTGTTGTTTCCATTGATTGCGTATGTATATTCACGACTTCGCGATGATACAATTCATGTTGAAATAAAATGGGCACATCCTTCAACTTCCTACAAATATCAAAACAGTAAGTTGAAAATAATTCTCCTACTTACATGCATTATACACTTCATTTAAGAAAGTCGTTTCTATTGCCTGTTTTCAAGCAGCAACCTAATGTGTATAACAATGCAATATTAAAAGTTAGAAAGTTGGAATGTACAAAATTAATCTATATAGGTCTCAATTTTCTAGTAATTTTCACGATAACCAAAAATCCGATGCTTGGTCATAAGTAAATTAAGGTGAGCATAAAGAGCCGTTTAAGTCGTTCATTGGTAATCATCCCATTAGTAAAATCTCCTGGATATTTAAAGACAGCTAAAAATCATTACATTAAATTCAAGATGTAATATGAGGTAGAAAAATGTCATGTATGTTTTGAATAAATTCTGTTTTCTAGAGTTTATAACATAGAAAATTTTATTGATATCCACTGACTTGTGTAATGTTCCCTCACAAAGTTACAGCCCATTATTGCTAACTTTCATTGGAGGATTCGGAGATATAGCTTTTATCAAAAAGACAATATATTATGTCAGCAATAGAGATTTTAATCTCTATAATGGAGCATAACTTTGTTAGGGAACATTCTACAAGTCCGTGGACATCAATAATGTCTATCTACGTCAAAAACTGAAGGAAAAATAGAATTTCTCCCAAAAAATGGTGAATTATCTTACTCAGTGGAAGGATTGCCATATCCATGAGTAATGAATGAGTACCTTTCTTAATCACAGGAATCCGGAACACCGGAATAGCGCAACATATTGCTGTCATTAATTATTATTAACTTGAGAATTAATTGGCTGATTTTGACACGTTTATAAACGTGTTTATAAACGTGATATCATAAATGATATCCATTATCCATGTACTAGCAGGTAGTTGCAGCGTCCAGTACCGGGGAGCGCACTTGAGCGCAGTAGTAATATACAGAGTATTCAATAATATTACAATATCCTTCTGCTTCTAAATGCTAAATAGCTTTTCTGTAATATTAGAGGCATTTATGCGGAGGCATGTTAGCGATATTTATTTGCATGCTGCAAACTGATTCAAATATCAGTTTACATTTTTCAGGTCATCAGGCACAAACTCAAATCAAGTCATATTTACAAGCAATTAATATTACCATACCATATGCCCTCCATGCCATTTTGGAAGGGATTTAGAATTCGAATTCACTTGCTTTATAATAGACAACCTGCACCAAATAGGCTGCAGAACAATGACATAGCATATACTAAATACTAACAACATCCATACATACGTAAGTAGTTGCACATAATAACATAGTGTTACATGTGTTCATATTCATTAGTATACAAATTGTATGTACCTAACGCAAACATTACGACTAAAATATCATTAGCGTATATGTTTACAGCCAAATTAATTTGTGATCAGGATAGGTAATTTAAAATCTACCCATCCATTAGTGTACACCTCGTCTTCGTGATAGTAAGGACCATGTATTATATGTACTAAATCTAATAGCTGCTACCTTATACTAATGTACATTATTATTGTATATGCATCATTCGAGATTAGGATGAATTGCTCATTAAGGATAAGTGAATACCAAGGTATTTAAATATTTAATGGGAGTAGTACTTATTTGACAAATGCAATTATTATGACATGTAAATATATTATGTACAAATTGTAGAAAAATTGTTTGTACTGTAGTTCCGTAGCACCCTTTGGTGCATCTGGCATCTACATAAGTATTAATATTAAATGAAATTAAACACTAGTCAGTTAATACTAAATAGTATACAGTACCTACCTAAATAGGTTGTTTTACAAATTATAGCCACATAAATATCCTAGGTCAGGAATTTTCGTAACTAAAAAACTGTGAAGTGATATAATTCCATAATGCCCGTTATTATCGTCCATGAACGTCCCCTTTTAAGACTTGTAAATGCATTATTCGCCATTTGTACTGAATAAAACAAGGCATGACCGTGCAAATATGAAACGAATAAATACATTATAAACAGTACAATATACTGTGTCTACATGAAGTGTACGGTTGTTTTGCATGTAAGTTCTAGATAAATGTATCATTTATGATTATGACCGAAGAAAATTATCTAATCTTATCTTCATTTACCTATACACATTTCAATTTTCCCAATCCAGACAACAACGTAGTAATTTCTCTTGGTTTTCTTGCAAATAAATGTTGAAAATTCGCCTTAAAAATACGCAAATACAACAAAAGACTACACATTTAGTTATAGCAAAAACGAATGATCTAGTTCAATCATTTTATTCAGAGTTTTGGTTATAATATTTCGTAATCTACAGCAGTTTTAGTGAAGCTAAAATTATAAACGTGTGAGAAACAATGGTGAATAGAATCAGCACACAAATAATTACTGTCCTTTTATTTTGCCAAATACAATTTGCACTGCCAACGACAGTGTCATCAAGAACGTTGACATCTGAAGATGTTTCAACTTCATACCCTAAAAACATTCAAACTTGGTATGGAAAGGAAGTTGTCAATGAAAACAGAACGACATGTATCAAACTTCGTTCTGCTTTAAAAGTTGAAATGGTTATCAACGAAACTACATTGATAGAGGAAGTTCCCACAACAGCATCGCCACAGGGCTCTTGTGATGAGGAGTTGCAGCAGTCCCTCGACTTGGAGTGGATATCAAAAAGAAATAATTCTGACATAAAATTCCTTCTTATTTTATATTTTGAAAAAGAAGTGAAAGATTTAGCCACGGATAAATATATCCTTAATGCAGTTCATTTAGAATGGCATAATTTGACACAAAATGGCAGCTTAATTCCGGGTACGTATGTGTAATTAATTCTCATATAGAATTCTAACTAATTATAAAATTATAATCATACTCAAAGAACAACTATCGATAATTACCTAGTAGCTGTTAGCTGGACATTACTTTCCCAATTAATACCCTGTGGATTTTATTGTAGGAAAATACGTCATGGGGGACCTGAAGAGCTTCGAAACGACAATCACACATTCTTTTAAATGTTCTGATGAATTATCGATTAAAAAGGAGTTTTCCATATATTTTTATGACCTACAATTTCAAGCTTTTAATGTATTCAATGACTCTGAGCCTGGGTTTGGGGAGGAAGACACGTGCCCGAAAGATGCTAGATTGAAAGACATGGGTAAACGATTGACGAGCATGATTTCCCTTCTTCTTGGTTGTGTCCTTGTCCTTTTCTTTCTTTCATGGATTCTTCAGCAAATATTGAGACGGCAATGCCCGGTTCAGTTTGGTTATCACAATGTCAATTGATTTTTAGATAGGAAAGTGAAAGAGTGTAATTCATACATAAGTCATATAAATGGTATAAACTTCGATTAATTTTCTGATTTTGTTTCATGCATTTTAACCGAATATATTTTACTATAGAATGTATAGTGATATTTCCTTGGTTAGCTGTATAGTATATACTAGCTAGTATATAGTGATATAGAAAACTCTATATAATATTATTAAGTTATGTTTACTACATATGCATCTGACTGAAAAACTTTTGTAGTATTTTTAAATAAATGAAAATAATTATTGTGGTTTTCTACTTCGAATAATACAATTTCCTAGTTATCCTTTTGTACATGCTACACAAATTAGTATGCTACTGTGTAATTCTTAATCATATATCTGTACACATTTATTTTATAGCAGATTATTCCTATATATAAATGCTGACTGAATTTCCATTTATATTGATGGTAATTACTATTAAATGTTTGAACTATGTATAAGTTAATGTTTTCAAACATATATTTACTTTACATCTGTACATGACTTTGAATGGTTAAAATTAAAGACACAGTTTTCGATTTTTGAACATCATCTGCAAAGCTTTATTTCACTTTGAATTTACGCTTAATTTTTATTGAACATCATGCATTTATTTGTAAGTAACGTGATGCAAAACGTACTTAAATACCAGTTAGATGCTCCACTTTCATTGTAAATACAAACAGCTTATGAAAATCCTCAGTTGTAGTATTCCTCCGGTTCAATTCTCCATGTATCCATCCATATAATCAAGTTCAGGGTTCTTTCGAACAGTTTGGTAGTTATATATTTTCTCTCTCAGTAGTTAAATTAATTAACAAACTTATAAAGAATCACAACTATTTTGAGACTAACTAGCAACGATTATGTAATACAAGGGGCTTATCAAAATACTCATAGGGCGTAGTTATTTTAGGGTTTTTTATAAAACAGGTGGCCGAATTATTATCAAGATCAAAAAATGGGAAAACAATGCCTTAGTTTGGATTACACAATCATATCATTTAAAATGTAACACATAGACTTAGTATTTTTATCGCAAGCTGATTTCATATTATTACAAACATTGATTTTTGTTCCTTTTATCATTTCTAGTTATGAGTTTTAGTAATTTAGAGCATGTTATTTATAGCTAGGATTCAAAAGTCCAAATGCATTAGCCCTAAAAGAAAGGACAACAATGTAGGCACTTGGCTCCCAAAATGAACCATTTTTGTTTCTCCTTAGGACCTTAATTTTCGATACCTCATAAATGAAAGCTTCTTAAAATACAAATAGAAACAAATTAAACAAAACTTACATTTACCTGTTTTACAAATTCAATTAAAATTACATCACTTAAATTTTGAACTTAGAACTTTAAAAGGATAGCTAAAACAATAGTTACAAAAGTGGCCATAATCGCAATTACATCAAAATCATATGTTGCATTACTCATATAGTAATAAATTAAACGAGCATTTTTATTATTGGTAGTTTCTAATAAGTCCTTCCGTAACCTTTGGTAAGAGTATAGTACACCTTCTCCATATTATAGATGAGGTACTTAGTTTCACGTTAGCTTCGCGATGGATAGCAATAGTACACAAATATTATTTAGGATACATTATGGTACTTTGACATTTTCCGCTTTATTATCATGCTAACCTCCTGCTATACAATTTAGTAGCATTTAATTAACTGAATAATAATACATTAAAATACTGATTTGACAGCTTACTGAATTTCAAAGCGTCTTAATGCTAAAAACAGCATCCTATATACTGGTGCTTCTGTGCTAGCATAGTTAATAAGCACTAAAAAGTTATGTCACTAAATTAAAAAGCAATAAATATGGGAAATAATTTCGGCATTTGCAAGAAACAGATCTTAAACCTTCACTATTTGTAGTTGATAAATCCTAATTAGTATAAGTCCCACATCCAAAGTAATTTATTCAGTTGGCCGACATTGTGGTAACAGGAATTATTTATTTATGTATTAGGATTGTAATCTTATAGTATTATTATACTATTTACTATTATAATATTTAGTTACTTGCCAGCTCTTGTATTAAGTACAACTGTAACATGTAAAATTATCCTCTTGTTTGAATGCAATGCCAACGATTTCTAGTCCTCCACAATTTGTGCCGCAATATTATTCATAATCATAACATTCCATTTAGTTTAGCCATTTTATATCTATTATTCAAGGCTTCGACTAGTTTCTAAATTGGAATGCATCTAGTTGCTTTTCTGTATGTATTGCTATCATGTAGGTAGACTACAATTAAGTAATTCGTAGCTACCGTAATGAAGTACATACACAATATACACATGTAATTAATATAAATATAGCATTATTGTTTACTTATTTCTAATTTACATTAGGCTAAACAGACGAAATTAACTTTCGAGATATCTTTACTCATTTTGCTCAATAATACTAGAAATAATACGAGTGTAGTTTATGTAAATCTGTGTACAGCATTAACCGTGCATTAGAAATAATTGAAACCTACTACCAGTAGTGAATAGCGTATTTTTTAATCTGTGGTTTTGGATTAATCATCAAAGGTACGTGAATGTTACGAGGAATTAAAATATACACTATGTAAAACATTAAATGACAAACTTAACTTTAAAATTAACAACCTATATTTAATAGCTATCATTAACGCCTGTGCTATTCCTCTCTGGTGAACTGTTCTTTTTTGGTAAATACTATAGTGCATTTGTGATACTGAAACTAATACATAATATTCATTCATATATAACTACACAATCAAACAACCCATCCTTAATTTGCTTTCAAAACAACATTTTACTTTTAAGTACCGCTGTAACATTTGCCAACTTATAAATTAACTTACTATGGACATGTATTATTGTTTCTTGTGGCAATGTCATTGATACAATAGTTTCTTAACTCTACTGTAGAAGCACTTTCTTATCAGTTTCATAATAACACACACAATTCATAAAGATACTATTCATGTACTTAATACCATCAAAGAATATTCGGCAAATCTTTTGTGAAATTCATTTGCATGTAGTAATCAGTAATAATAATAATACTATTAACAAACACTGATGAAAGAAACCATTTGAATGCATAAGTCGTCTATGCATTAACTGCGAGTTCTGCAGTATTCTTTTTTGGTTATATATATAGCTAACTTAGTATCGTTGATGTTTTCAAGCTGTGATTTAGTTACTGTTACTTATTTTATTAGGAAATTCTTGTCAATCCTTTGCTTGTCGAAGAAGTTCAGAGCTAGCTGTGCGTGAATGCAGTGCACCAGGGGATGAAACCTGATATTTGAAAATCAAAACGTTAGACAAAAATTGTCACTTCTACCATTTAAACAGTCACTCGAAGAAAAACAAGGAATAATTTACCTGTTCACTTAATTTTCCACTAAGGACCGATAGGGAGTTGGCTCTTTTCATGCTGAAATCCAATAGAAACATTATTTTTCATAGAAATTCACAAGTCTCTACTATTTATACATAGGCGTAATTTGCAAAAAGTCATTCCATATACATTGGTTGCATAATAGAGGCACATATATGTAATATATTTTACAATGTGCTTTGCGAATCTATGGTCGTGTACATAAAGGGTACTAGGCGATTTGAAATGTATGTAATATGTATCAAGACCATAACAAGATGAAATTAAACAATCATTACAAAAGGTGAAAGAAGGTTAAAAAAATTAATGAACAATGACTAAACTTAATAAAATGAGAAACAGATCAAAATTATATAAGGGTTTGAGGGTGTGTGGGGGTGAAAATCAAAGGGATGTCAAAATATACATGATACAACCATAGCCAGCTTTGGCAAATAATCAGTGCAACCAAACCAATAAGTAATGGAACAAATAATTATCCACAACCCAATCAAATGAGAGCAGAACAAAATGAGTGCTGAAAGCATCAAATGTACTTACAGGGAACGCAGCTTTAAGTTACAATTATCAATTAGCTGTAAAGATAAGTACGTAAGCTACGCAGAGTAAATTACTGTACAGAGATACGTTCAGTTATTTCATTACAGCTTAAATATGTACATTTTCCTCAAATAACTACAAGAGAAGGATATTATTTCAATCTAAGGCCAGGTGAGAGGATACCTGTCAGAGGATGGGTACATCAAACAACCTCGATAGTTACAATATTGTCCTTTCGTATATAAGTGAGTTAATAAATAGGTGAATATGCGTGTTTCCCTACTAGTCTCATTATTATTACCTTTCTCAGTATATATTAATGTACATATTATATGTGACTATGATAATCATAATATTGCAGAGAGATGGCAGGAATCGGGTAGGTAGCGGTAAAAATGTCAACTTAGGAACAGAGGCTATTAGTAGTAATGTTCAAGTCATTATGTTTCCAGGCACATTAAAACTGTCTGCTACAGTAAAATCAGTCTAGGCATCCAAAGTTGCAATTGCTATCCAAGACATTTAATATCATGGTATGTAATTATTATTGTGACCTTTACAAATATATATATATATTTTCGTCCTGCTCTCATTGGATTAGGCTAATGGATGGACTTGCTTTAAAGAAATCAGTGAATTAGAGAAATTACGAAGTTATAATGGGTTTACTAGTCTTTGAGATTTAATCCATTCGAAATAGGAGCTCACCTTGACGTGTATTGCTTGATGTACTCCGGATCACGTCTTGAGAGCATTTCCATCACTTTCGGTATTGAGTTTCGAATGGATGCTCTCAACTTGGAGAAGGAACCTGACCGTCTTAATTTCCCATACTGCTAGCCATCAATTCATGAAATAAGGATGTAATTCAAAATTTTGGAAAATATTCAAAAATGTCTTTTCTTTGCGCATTTTACATCAAAAATTATCTACGTTCCCTTTTGATGAATATATGAACAAAAATTAACTATTTGTAGAGATAATATGTCTAAACTTTTTCTATTGCTATGTCTAAATAGATCTACATGTAAATAATACTTCTAGTCTGCTAACTAAAGTAATGTTAACCAATCAATTAAACTAAATATTTGGATCTAACAAGAAATAACGGTCGTCGTTCGTCATTAAGTACAGTTTCGAGTTTGGACCCTAAATATTTTCAACTGAATAACTTCCGAGAGTCTAAATCTAACCTTTTTTCAAGTTGTCATCGAATTCATGTGCAGTGCAAGGTGCTGTTACAAGTAAGTACATACAAAAGAAATCAAAAAGCAACATAAATGTGTCAGTAATAGTCAGTCTTAACAGATACGAAAAGATTTTCAGTGCATTGTAATTAGAATGCAAATGCATTCTAGGAAAATTGTTAGTAAATACAGCTTAAGAAAATTTTGATGCATTTGAGTAAAGGAAGTAAGAAAGGTCTAAAAATAGGTATATATACAGAAATTCAGAGTCAAACGTGTGGAATAGAAATCGTGTTTAAGGAATCATTTCTGGTAGGTACAGGAAAATAGAAAAGGACACTAGAAAAGTATAGAAAAAGATTCATTGTATACGATAGTCATTCCGAAAGCCAGTAGAAAATTTACCTTCTCAATAATAATAGAATTAACTCATTTTAACAATGTTGAACATGCAGAAAGACAATTTAGACAGAAAAAGATGCACAAGGATACAAACAAACTCTTATCACACAATTTCCCATATTAACAATAACAATTGGTAAAAACATGTAAGAATTTCTAGGATTTTGGAAACACTTGTTGTTCACTGAGAGATTTGTCAACATATAAGCTTAATATTTCAGCACATAATAACTCAGGGACAGGCCGGGTTAATTTTGCTTTTAATTTCAATGTACAGAGAACCACGAGCGACGAGTCGAACTTCTGATCTGACTCTGATCAAGAAAAACTACTAATATTATAAATTCATTGCTTATAAAGACAGAAATACAACAAATAATTTCATTATACATGGAAATAGTACGTTAGGTGGTATTATTAGCAGCATTTACAATATAGAATAGAATACATACAGGTAATTACAATTTGAAAATTACAGAGAGATTAATGAATGTTACTGAATTGTGATACAGATCTAAAGTAGTAGATTCGCTTAGCGTAAAAAAAAACAAAAATCCCAAAGATATTCCAGTTAAAAACAGAAAAAAAAGGATAACTAGACAAATAATTTGGCAAACAACATTATATTACATAAGTAGCATTATACTGTTGTTGTGTTATACAATGAGCAAATTTAGTGAACATGCAAGATTACATTCTTATATTGACATAAGCAAAACAAAAGAGCTGAAAATAGAAAAAAAACAATTAAAAATTTACATTTGCACTGAACAGTATTACATGCATTTGCAAAGCTATCGATTTCCCTAAACCAGCAAAAAGCAGTGCTCCTATAATCCTATCTGTCCTAAAACAGATATTTATACTAAAATTAGTTCGTAAATCCTTTTTCCCTATTATTTTCTTGCGCCTGACAAATAATTAGCTTCTCTATGTATTCTAAGTATTATGTTCTGTCTTCTAATGATATAATTTCTACCATTTTGATTGAATAATTGGAATGACATTTTTAATTACTTGCAATTAAGCACCATGATAAGATGCTGACTTTATTTTATTTTCAAAGAAACAAAATACAAAGCGAAACGTGAAACTTATGAAATCCCAGCCTCTGTAGGTAAGGTAAGTTGCTCTAAAGTAAATCTTGCAAAATCATATTATTCATTTAACATTACAAATACCATTAGTAAATCATTTTATGGGCTATTGTTTACCAATTCAAAAATACTTATGCGTATTACACCTTACTCGCTCATTAAAATAGACATTAAAAGGGAAAATACATACACAAATACCAATAATAGTATTAAATCCGTACAAACATACGTAATGGAAGTACCTACATCATCATATCATGTTTTCGTATTAATAAATCTTACTAATATTACCGGAGAGAATAATATTTCCGCTCAAAATCGTGCTACTTAAAGTAAGAAAAGTCTAAAAGTATTTCACTAGTGAGAATAAGTAAATTATTAAAAATCAGTGCAGTATAGACTTTCAACTGATTGAAAATCCACTCTATATGGATTTGACATTGTATACATAAAAATGGTTTGTTAATGGATTTAAAATGAGAACATCGGCCCAACATAACTCAGTACAAGTAGAAACACCTACAAACAAACATGAAATCAAATTGAGTTCCCATTTACATCCAGAAGAGACAGTTATTAGACGCGATTCCCACAAGAAGGAGTAATAAATAGTTATTTCATCAAATGAAAAAGTATCTAACAATAAAAGCCAACTAATCCTCTGCTTTTGCATTGCAATATAGATAGTAGTCTAATTTTACTTTACATACATAGATAGACGATACAACAATTACTACATACAACTCCACAGACAGTCACTCAAATAAATACTAAAGACTGCTTAAGGGGATCTCACTCATTTTCAATCAACTTAAACGATTACAGAAAACCCTTATTGTACTTCAATTCTTAGATACTTCAACTTTAAATAGTAACAAAAAATACAACAAATAAATAGTCAACTACATCATAAATACATTACATTATTATCAGAGTAAAGTATAATAAGTAAAGAAAGAACCATCACCAACCACCATTGATTGAATAATGAATATTCACTAGGTACTACAGATAAAATATCATTATTACCCATAATCAATTGCTCACGTCCAAGCATCGCTAATCTAACTACAGTTTATAGCAGTCATCAAAAGGGTATCCTATTATTTTCTATTCAAAATGGGAACAGAAAAGCTTGCTTTCATCTCTCTTTGAAAAGATAAAATCCAAATAGTACAACGTCAAATATCACCCCAGCTTATTTTCTCTTCTATCCACCCGACTAAAATGGCGAGTATTATCCGTTTCCAATATTTTGAACAGTACTTATTTACACAGTACATACAACCAATCTACATAATATTACTAATCTTAACATTCTCATTACTTCTAAAAAATTGTCATATTATCTCTATGAAATAAAAGTTAGCGTGAGTGAATCTATCCCTGCATTATATGAGATTCGCCAGCAAATGCATCTAGTATTTCCGCAAGAAGCTTGCATCAATTAATTACATCTAATTAGTTTCGGTCCTTTGCCCCATTCAAATCGTAAATGTTAATTCTCAGTAACATTATCGACTCTCTAAACTTATTTTTACTTACTCCTATCATCTATGTTTGAACACTCCAAGTAATGTCTCCGTCTATGTAATTGTTATCTTTATCTATTCGTTATTTTTTCTGTTAAGGCAATCAAGTCATTTCCAGTGACAGTAGCATTATTATTATGTAGTGTGATAACAATTTATAACTGCTGCACTGTTGAGCGAATGTCTACACAATAGTCTTCCTAGATTACACTATTTTATTATTAGTAAAGTGAATTTCGTACTTTTCATAGCTAAGCAGGTGCAGGCATTGGAAGTTGGAATTGGAAGTATGTATACAATTTCCACTAACTTAAAAACAAATCCTTGTTTTTTATGCAGTTCGGAATTGTTTGAATTTCTTTTGTTATTTATAGGATAAGAACCAGTCTCATATTTTCATGTCCTAAGGCTTGATAAAATTCCATGTGTAAATCATTGTGTAGAATTTTTATATCTAGCTCTATGTTGGCTGTGATGTCAGGGGAAGATGATAATTATAATTAGTAATGTGACAATTTACTTAATATAACTGTATGTTTCAGTGATAATTTCTTATGAATTGCAAAGGGAAGTGGGTGTTTTAACGTATCCTTCCTTAATTATACTAAATATTTACTGTCTCATTTAACAGCAATACTTCATTCTGATTCTCATTCATTCACTAAATAGTACGTTTTTATCTTTGTTTGGAAGAACTTTCTCGTCTCGAATTGTTTGAGATGTCTTTGGCTATTGAATTGAAGTCATAAGATTTAATCAAAGTAAAAGGTACATTTCCTTCACTTACTTACAATTAGATGCAATAATGTCTTACTAGTAGTATATGGGGTTCTAATTTTTACTAGTGGGATTAATTACATAGTAGCGGTTACACAGTTTACATATATAGGTAGGTTGGTTGCATGGAAGCCCAAAAAGTAAGTCAAGTGGTGTCATTCTGGTTTTAGATAAGGCAAAAGGCTTACTACTACACTACAATGAATTTACAACGCATTCTCAATACGCTATGCATATCATTCACATATTTTCAACCACAATAAGCATCTTAATTGAAGCTTTATCTCAATAGATCGAAGTCTACAACAATAAATCAAGTTGTCACGTCATGTGTATCCTTCTTTACATAAATGATACTCAAAACCCAAAGGATAACAATTAGAAAGGTGTAGACAACACATTTGTTAACAAAGAAGTATAAATTAGGACTAATGTTTAAAATATTGTTAAGAAGAGTTAGAAAGATAGGTCTCAAAGTTGTATGCTTCAAAAATGTCTTACTTATAAATATAAAGAGCGGATAAGGTAAGATCGTTAGTGAAATTCATATAAAATTGATTGTGTTGTAGTGACATGACAGGATACATGACATAATGACATCCTAATTCAGGTCTATGTCTTATATTTATTATCACGAAAGCGTTCAACAGTCAGCTCATATTATTATATGTAAGTACCTACGTGTTTAATGTGTATACTATTATTACGATTACAGTTATTATAGTACTAGGGTTCAATTAGCCTTATTCCATGCTTTATTGATAGCTTACAAACTATTTCTTACGTCTATGCTTTCTGACGCTATTATAGCTCTTGGTACACTCAATCTTTTTATGGGAGACTTTGGTTGGTGCGTATTGTTAGTCTAACAACTACTAAATTATCATATAGAAAAATGTTAGGATGACTGATGATGACTCAACTGGCTTATTCTTATGTAACATGTAGTGTCATTCCTTTCAATTAATCCGAGCTCCATACTCATATAACATACACTTGTTATAAATATGATTACTATAACGCTATTCGTATAGGTAGGTACTGAAAGTTAGTCTGTCTGTTGATATTTAATTAATTGTATGCTAATAATAATCATATGAACAGCAAATCTGTTCAAGCTGGATTCTAACTTGATTGGATTTTTGACTTGATTGACAATAAACGCGTAAATTTCTTTTATGATTTCAAGCAAGCTTTTTTGTTTCTGTGTTTTTAGTGGTTACCTGCTGAGTACAATTACTATAATCATAAATATTTATACAGAAATTCACCTGTGTAAGTCATAAGTATAATCTTATGCAATTTGCAGGTATTCAGTGTTGATACTGTAGTGTTCATTTTCTTTAAAGTCATTGAAATGTAATGTTACGTCCACGCAACAATTTACAGACAAAAATGGGCATACGTCCGTAGATAGTGTACGATTTATTTATCTGCTCGACCAAATTTGCAATATATATAAGTGTTCATTAAGACCTACCTAGTTTCTTTAATCTTTTATTTAGAGGTACTAGTTTTAATAGTTTAGTTTAATCTGTCTTATTTCTATGTATGTATCTTTCATTCATAATATTATGGTAATGCTGACGCTGACGTAGATTAACTTATCGTTTTTCGTTTTCTGAAATATATACGAGTACGGTAGCTTTATAATTTATAATTCATATAGACATAGACGTTAATCACGACTGAAAGCCGAGAGCGTGAAACAGTTTATTTTTCAGGCCAGTCGCTCGTTGCTGCTCGGACCCTTGACCTTGGTCTCCTGTCGTTCTCTGTACATTGTACCCTTGATCTCCTGTCCCTTTCCCTTGTAAATGCCCTATTGACGCCGAGGGCTGTAATTCCAATGCAAATTACATCATAAATACTCATTCATATCAATCACTCAACTACGAACTACATGCTACAATATTTTCGATACATGGTGTACACATAATATTCATTTTTCAAATTTATTAGATGTATGACCATGTCAGTAATCCTTACCGCACTCTCATCATACACACACAACTAAAATGTGTTAAACCAAAACAATTCAAATATTCCATTTAAACTGTTAAACATAATATGGGTTAATTCCAACTTTCGAATACAAAATTGGTAAGTTTACCCATTAATTAAAGATCAAATAAATTCAAACTAGTTTCATTAGATAAGAGTACATGCTTGCTTTGTAACTCTACAAGGGCTGTTATAAGTAGTAAGCCACCAAAATATATACTTAAAAGGAAATTACTATGAATAAAGTATCATTTCTTTAGTCAGAAGCATGGTATAACTTTGTCAATAAAAACTTTTTCTAATTTAACAACGTGTATGTAGTTAGTGTAGTTAAAAAATAAAATAATTGCAATTGCAACTTTAGAAAAACCTTCATAATGGATTTCAATTAACCTACTGTTTAATATGTGAACGAAATGAGTTTAGTTGAAAAGACTACATCTGAAATTGCTCTCTACGGCTACTATACATACTATAGTGTAAACAGACAAATAAACATAAATAAATTAGTGTAGGAATTATAGGGAAAAAATCGATAATGACATCTCTTCGCTAAAATAATCCGCAAGATTAATCCATCCATAATGGAAAAACTCACTTTAAAGCTAAAATCTTTTATTGGGTCGAGTTGTACTAGTGAGAAAAGAACTGTTACTAATCAATATTCTTGATTTTTCATGACAGCCATGTGTTTATATCTTTAAAAAAAAACGTCTATGCTTGTCTGTCCTCATAAATTCTAACAAAACGTATCATAAGAACAAGAAAATAAAACAAAAATAACTAGCCCACAAAGCATAATTAATATAAATGCACACTTTATATGTACGAGAGGATCCTAACGTCTGTTTAAAGGAAATCACGGGTCATGTAGGGACAATTATTAAAGAAGCTGAAAGCCAAACAGGAGAGTTGTATGGGTTCATTTGTATGGTGTTATTCTTATTGTCGTAATACACGCCATAGCCACATAAGACATCCACAACCAAATAATTATCAAACCCACAGGCTAGCATTCATTAATTGGATTAAGGACGGTAAAGTGTAAGACGTCACAACACAGAGGTATATAAATGATTAATACTGTATTAAAGTATACGATGTACGTAAGTAGGTATAGCTACACTCTACAAAAGGCATTAAATTAGTTAAAATTGACTGACCTCCTCTCCAGCATCATACTGGACAGAGTCGAGGGATTCGCGGGAACCTCTACGACTTCGGTCTCGGGAAGTTTGAGCCGGCAAACTTCTACGCTTCTCTTGAGGTGTTAACATACCGCCGCCTTCCGGGCCTAAGATCTGGGCCATTTTGGCCTGTTTTATCACGTCCATAGCCTAAAAAATCAAAAGGGTAAACATTTTACGACTCCAGTTCCAATACATCCGCCAGAGCAATAAGGTTCCGCTCCTGAGTCACATAGTCATTGAAAATGGAAATCATTATAAGGGTTAGCTACGTGATCTTCCACAATCACTTAGCAAAATTAGAATATAAAATTCCATCCTACTTCTTTTCTGGAACGCAATGCACATTCTTCTACAGTTTCGGCAGCCTCATATTTCCCTTGACGTCGATATAAGAATCCTAGGTTCTTTAACGTAGTGGTAACTGTTGGTGAATCTACTTTTGCGGTCTTGTGCCAACCACCGTAGTCCGCTGATGCATTATCTTTGTTCTTAAGTTTATTTTCTTCACGTTCCTCTGCCACTTGCCAAATTGGTTTATTATCTCCTGCAAAAAAGGGGAAATATCCGTCATCTTTAACTCGTCTTCCCCAATTTATGCATACAGTAACTCTATTAACAACTCAATGAAATTATATTTCCGTTAAATTCATACCATCGATAGCTCCATACTCCCGCTCGTGTGCCCTGGTCAAAACTTGTTTGTAAAGAATTTCAGCCTCTTTATACTTCCCTTGCTTCAGATAACAAGAGGCAAGATTATTTTTTGTCTTGGCTACATTAGGATCATCCGGTCCTAACTTGGATTCGTAAATATCTAGTGCTCTTCTGTAATATCGCTCCACCTCCTCATACTTACCCTATGAAATACACAAGATGAGACTCGAATCATAACTAGGTATTACTTTTTCAGACAGAAAAACGCAATGCGGAAAAATTAGGATTTGTGACGATTCATTTCCCCACGCTATTCCCTAGCGTATAGATACAAATGGAACTTGGCCAATAATACTACACATTACTCATCACCAAAAAGATATTAAAAAATGTCATACCGTGCTACCTATAAAGAAGGAAAAATCTCTTTCCAGAAACGAATTTCAACTTATATCATTCATAAATGTAATCATGTAAAAGGATTATAGTACAAGGATTCTTTTGGAAAAGATTCGACTCCCAATATTTGATTAACTTGTGTATGGTTTCTATAATTTCAGAAGAAAGCGACGCTGGTTAACACCAACCTGATTCTGACATAGTAAGGCCAAATTATTTAGCTGCTTCGCTACATCTGGATGATCTTTCCCAAGCACTTTTTCTCGAATCTCCAATGCTCGTTTACAAAGAGGTTCTGCATCCTTATATTTACCACGCTTTCCATATAAAACTGCTAAGTTGTTTAGTGTCGCTGCAACCTATACACAAAAAACAGCAAACATATTATTTCTATGAAAAGATTCAGTTAGTAACCAATTAAACCAACAACACAAGTTTTCCAAAGGAACTAACTAGAATGATACACATAAAAAAATGATGATACACTGTAACTTACAGCAGGATGGTTTTCCCCTAAGGTTTTCTCTCTGATCGCCAGCGCATCATTTAAAAGTTTGGCTGCTTCTTTATACTTATTTTGATCCCTATTGGAACACAATAGCTAATTGTTAGAAACAAGCAAAAAACACAAATACCCTCAACAAAACACATTTTATTACTACTTTTACAGTTAATAAGTATACCCATATAACTATAAACTAATCACAAAACTGTTCCTACAAAAATTGTGATAGGTAGTTTGTTACAAAACTTTTAGTACAAATAAAAAGATGATTAATAGAAAAAGGGGATTACCTATAGACAAGGGCAAGTATATTGAGCATAGTAGCCACATCAGGATGATCTCTCCCTGATGTTCTTTCTAAATCTTCTAGAGCTTGTTTGCAAAGAGGAACGGCCACTTCATAGCGACCCTGAGAGGCATATTGAATCACAAGATTATGGAGAGTTCGAAGTCTTGCTGGGATTTCATATCCAGCACTTGCTTGTTGAACAAACTGACTTGGTGGGGTTGGTGACATTGCTGAAACAGAATATTATTTTCAAGTTTTAATTACAGAAAAAAAGAGTAAACTAACTGCAAAAACAACAATCACGTCAATTGCATAAATGCACTCAAACATTTCAGTCGTAGACATTCAGGGCTAAGGAGTGCTATGCAGGCCTTGTATGTAGTAGGAATGTATAATTTTATAGTCTCTGCCATACCTATCAAACGAATGGCCTATTATTTACGAATTACGAGCTCAGATGTCCAGCACTATAAAGATTATCCAACTACGGAATGTTTTTCAGTACCCCTACACTTACAGAATCAGTAGTATGGAAATGGAGTACACACAAGATAGAACTGATACAAGATACGTAACATAAATTTAACAGCACAGAATTACTTGAAATGAAAAGAGACAGTAAAAGGTATTTTTTGCCCTTCTGCCTGTGTAAAAAACGTAGTCTAACTAAGTACAGAAAATTTAGAGCGAGAGAGCCATTCTTTTTACCTATTTTGGATCCCATAGATTGAGGATATATGTTGTTGGTCAAGAGTTGAAAATCAAACTGAACTTAAAATGGATTTGCTCCTTGAGATATGTATTGTACTTGTATTGCATTACGTGTGTAATGTATATATAGTCCCAGTCAAGTCAATCTAGTGAAAGTTAACAAACTCCATGAAGTCATAAATAACTGCCAGCACCAGCGTCAAGTATTAAAGTAAATAAAAAAACTACTAGTAGTATGAGTGGCTGAAGCACAATTACACAAAACACACATCAAAAGATGTGCCAACTTACATAAGTTAAGTGTACCTACGCTGCTCATGTATTTCATAGATCCTTTCATCCAATTTTCTATATGGTAATGATGTCAGTGTAGCTAACAAGATGCTTAAATGTTTAGATTCCGTGGCACGATAAGTGTAACAACTTAACAGGTGACTGTCCTTTAAATAGACTTTGCAATGATCTAATGCAATGCAATCCTCCCTGCAACCACAATCCATCTTTCCGGTATCTATCCATCTACAGAGCAAGGATAGTGTACGGAGAGACTCAACACTAAGCAGATGTGCATCTAATTCAACTCGGGTGGACAGACTATTACACACACAATTTATACAAATGATCTTGTACGCCTTTGTACAACGTTTGACATGGCTCTTTCTAATCTTAAGTGTATTCTTCTCGAGAGAACAAGTTGATAAACTTATCAGCCTTACGTATCACTCACTAACAACGATATCAAGAACAGGACCATACTATTACAAGTGTTGTAGGCTTCAATATTCACTTTTTTCATATTATAACTTCGTCACTTCACGTAAGTAAATATCTAACTTTATCCGAACATTCTAAGTTACAAGTCATTACATTTTCTCTCTATAAAAGTATACGCTCCATTCGTCTTATGTGTAGCATGGAAAATATAAAGTAAATGAAACAAGTAATAGGAAGGACATAAAAATACACAAACCTCTTTCTTCATTGTCATCATCAGGAAATAAATCCATCACAGGATCAGACTCAGGTTTACTCTCAGAGCGTGAAGAAGTCTCCATCGTACTATCTTCATTCTACATCACACAAAAAGGACACGTTCATTGCTGTTAAGTGGATTGCAGAAATTATATGCACTTACTAAGGCTAATCATTTCAAAAAGTACTTAGAATAATTTCGCTCAAAACTACACTATAATATATTCATGCCGTAAATTCTTATATTTATGGTAAGCAAACAATGCCCTCAGGACACATACAAAAAATATCAATTAAAGAAAGTGTAAAGGATTTATATAACCACAAACCCCCACACTACCATACAAGATTAGCCTAGTAAAGGATGAAATTATTCATGGCATGACCACGTCACATATTTATGACATGGATGTAGACAACATTAAGCCGAGTACTAACGCAAACTGTCTGAGCGTTTCGGAAGGGGAAGGGGAGTATGGTAGGAATAAACATAAACTTGAGAAACGCGTACAGAATTTCAATTGCAACCACACACCAACACCACATCTCTAGTTCCGGCCTTAAAGTGGGCACAAGTGTGTGTTGCAGGAGACAGACATTGTGAAAATACAAATAAAATAAATGCAAACTGTCCATCCCATTGATTTTTCCTCAAGCATTAAACGACACAATCTATATGGCCAAAACCTGGGCCATTGAATACAAATACAGATAATCCCATACTTTACTGTTAAGCGACAAAACAACTTTGCCTTAAATCCCAATAGTACTCACTTGTGACTCGTGCGAATCGTATTTTTTGATAGAGTTGAAGAATTCCAGTTGCTTTTTCTCTTCTTCCAATTGGGCCACCAATTGCTCTGAGGCTTGAAGTCGTTGTTGTGTTGTGGCCAGCTCGTCTCTCAACCAGGCATTTTCTTGACACAGTCTCTTCACTTGAGTTCTTAATTTCTGTTTCTCTGCCTCTGTGATCTGCATATGCGTCGCTAATGCCACCATAACCTATTCAATACAATCTTAGTTTAAACACTTTCCTTTACTTTTGTACTTTGCTCAAATTGTACTTTGAATGAATCACAACACAACGAAATAAGTAAATTATTGAATTGCAATTCTTCTCATAGTGCTATTAAAAAGCACAATTTGATTCATTCAAAGTCCTACTTTCGCCTTTTAACTTTCATTTTTTACATCAACAATTTTAAACATTACGAAATCAATTTCACTGTTAACCTACATCTAAAATACTGAACAAATACTAGGATTCAAAAATTTAAACATACTTTCAAAAACAAGGCAAAAGACCAAAATATTTTAATACTTCATATAATTGATATGATCTACTTTCTTGAAGTTTTCTAATTTTCTCTCCCTGTACACAAATGATTGTTGACCCAAAAAAGATAACATGTAAAAATTGAGAGTGACATTTTAAATTGCTTACTTTGGCTTCCTCTATACCGATGTCAATCATTTCCAGAGACTTGTGCAAAATGTCTGACTTTTCGCTGACTGCTTGGTTATCTCCATGAGCATCTTGATTAACAGCTTTGGGGCTTGTCTCGAGGGCCTGTAGACCGGCATGATGTTCAATTTTGAGGGACTCCAAACCAGAGATCACCGTCTTAGTGTTGCTCACTATCTCGTCTTGTGTTAGCTGCGTCATTTTTTCTGCAGTTGACTTTCTATAATCAATAAAGATGACAATAGTTAACAAAACTAGTTAATTAATTAATTAAAAGAAACGATTGTTCTTAGAAATATCTGATAGAAGTATCATTTGATCACAATCCCATCTAAAGCCACATTACCTCTAAAAAACCCACTTAACTACTTGAGTTAACATGAGCAAGATCCTAACGAACAAATATTATTTTACCACCAAAAACAAGTTCGCTCAACTCGAAGAACTTTTCTGACACTTTGACCACAGACCTTACATAACGTCCTTATCTGCCTTGTCGTTTCAGTGTTGAAATTCAAATGAAAGTATCTACGAAATAGCTAAGGAAATTTTCTCACTAGTTGAACAATTAGGTTCTACATGCAATCAAATACATTCAAATACATTGTATGCACAATATATAAGACAAAGTGTATCTATATATATACACCACAATTTCCATGATTTACTTTTTATTCTACTCAGTCGGTCGTAATAGATTTTGTCTGGATTCTTGTAATATCATAAGCACCTGCAATGCTACTGGCTTAGCTCGACGCGACTGAATGTTTCAGAAAAACTCACAGCCTACCTTTTAAGCTACTCCTGCATCCAACATGACAGAGAGACAATCGTAGAAACAAAACAGGATGAACTTCAAATGTTTTCAACCACAGAAATTTTTACGCACTTCCTTTTTTTCTTTTTAACTTTTTTAGAGTTAATTAATGCTTCGAACTTGAGGCAATAAGCAAAGTTAACGTCAATTTCACTTCTATACCATTCAAGTCTAGCTTCTTCATTACACACGAGCAATTTTTTGCTCTTCAGTTGATAAGCTCAATAATGAGACTCTCAACTTTTCAAAACCAACATACACAGAAGAACTACATAGATAGGAAAAGAATAGCTAGATATAATACACTATGGATGATATTATCTTCACTACACACACTCAAGTAAGGCAACAACGGTACCTACTAACACAAAATACGATAGTTTCTTCTCAACTCTCCCCTAAGCATCTAAAGTGAACTAGCAAAGGTAAACTGGCAACTGGTGCAGATACATTTCAGACTAAACAGGCCTTAAACCAGATAAGTTACATGAGTCAAGAAATTGTGCTACAGTATAGAGCCATGATTCTTTGCTAAGATCTCTTACTCTCCTACTCCTACCAATCTCGAATACCACTTACCACGCAACCACTACATTGATTGCATAAATATTGTATTTACGCCTTACGCACTACTACCACTACGGTATTCCCTATAACTTTAACTATTCAGTTTCTGTAACATTACTAGTTGGTATTGGTACTAGTTGCTACAATACGAAAAAACCAATTTCTTATAGCAATTAATAACTCATTCATATAGAGGCTGCCAATGCCAATTACAAATAGCGAGTACAAAAGTTGTAGGATAAGGATAAGAGTTCAGCTCGCTACTGAGTCGGTCACATAAGTTAATGACAGCTTCTCGTTAATTGCAATATTGCATGCATAAAATATTGTAATTAAGTTAACTAGATAACTGATCAGAAATCTTAATGCATATTGAAATGAATTTATCAAGCAGGTTTTCCCTTCTCTTTGAAACTAACTTTCATGTGCCTAAACTGTCCCAGACCTTGTTAGATAACACATTATTAATGTTATATCATCTTATCATCACTGACTATTACATAAGTTAAGTCCTAATTATTGGTGAATCCAATAGCAAACGTTCACACCAACAAATCATGATGGTTTTGATGCTTGAACTATGTTCCGTTATTTTTTCACTTCCTGAAAAATGTTGTACGCGTTTGGCAGGAATGCACAATTTAACTTGTCTGTTTGTGTGCCACTAGATTAACCCTGTTATTTCCATTGGAATGCTGGGAACAACATCTTTGCAACCAGTACATTATGCCTCTTATGTTATAATCATTCAACTCTCTAGCCTCTAGCTTGTAAAACTACACAACATTTAGGAGGATTTCGTAATTTGGAAAGGGCCCCGCGTCCTACAGGCAGAGTACAAAATCTAATGTGACTTTTGCAGTTATATAGAATTGTAAGGCTAAACTTCTTAAATTTTATGAACTACATACCGTTACCTACCATTCAAATAGTTTGAAACACACAAATCACGTGAATACATATTCCAGGTGTCTATTATCTACTGATTATACTTCTTAATATTATATTGTAGTAGCTAAGTAAGCTAACCATCCCATCAGGAGTACTGCACACATACGTATACATACAACCGAAACGCCAAATCAAATCTAACTTCAAACTTACAATGAATCTATATATGGACGAACAAATCTACAAACTATTGTTATTGAACTACTTCTAATTGCTATATATATTTAACAGGACTAGTGAGTTAATAGTTTAATGCAGAAAAACGAGTTAAACGGGTTTTTCTATTGATTAGCACTAAAACTGTAATGCTTAAAGTTGACTTAAAGTTGAAGCCTTTAACAAAATGCCTAATTAAGATTAAGGGTTCTCCTTTACGATTTACTGCATGCATGCATGCCTATGAATATGAATCTACTTATAGTAAAATGTAAACTAATATTACGGATAAGATATACATGAAATTACTGATCGTGTATAAATATCTCTAATTCAGGCCTAAATCGACGAATAAAAACTCTATTGCTAAATATAGCCACAAAATGTATTTTCAATGAAAGAATAAGAACAATGAAAGTAAGCACTTACAACACGAGTATTTACAAAATGAGCCCACATGCATGCATGAAAATCTTTGAAAATTGTCGATGTCTCTACATGTAAGGATACAAGCAAGTAATCTGCTAAGTTTAGATGTATTTTTTGCTTCTGAGTGCGTCAGCATGCGTAGGCCTCAAAAACGTTAGCTAAAAATCGGCGTATGCCACACATATCTTCTAGCACTTGTATGACGTATGTGACTATTAGTATACTAATCTTCGTGTACATATATCACATTCTCCCGATTCCCGATCCTAACTCTGCCGGGTGGTTCTTTTTTATAACTCGAACCTTGCATAATAAACTATATATAAAAACGTATAAGTCTGTAGTTTGCGTGTTCTTGGTCTTGAGTTACGATTACGATACTTTAGTGACATGATGAATCATGCAAAGCATGATGGAGTCGATGGAGAGACAATTAATATTCGAATTCGATAATGGGGGATGTTACGTTTGTCAAAGTCAGTGGCATTTATAAATTATTTCAGTAAAATCAGTGCACGCAAAATTTTTATCTCTGTCCTTCTATAAATCTTCTATCTAATCTATACCTATCATTCTACACTACACCATTGTTTCGGTTAAGTTAGGAACTATACCGGCATATTATTATACATTTAGCTTGAATCAATGTAATATATATATATATATAATGGTTAAGAAACTACTGTAAACAACTGCAAAATAATTAATTAATGATGTACTAAACGTAGGGTAAGCAATGTTGCCTAACTTTATAGTGTATGAGGCTAGGAACCTTTTGTTAGATCATGATGATCATGCCCACATCGAACCGAACATGCTAGTAGTTCTTTTATTCCATCCATCTGGCCTGGTTACTTCGGTAAGCCGAAGAAACTAAATGTTCATGAGTGCACCAATTGTATTAGAGCGCTTATATGCCTAATTGCGTGCAAACCGCATCGACAAGTCGGTTATAGTTAAAACTGGCACACCTGAGACCTGAATGCCCGAAGCCCTATGAT
>JAAAYG020000685.1:9559-33296 GCA_009936455.2 Tomocerus minor
TTAAATGAATAAATATTTAATTTTCCTTTCTTTAAATGAATAAATATTTAATTTTCCTTTCTTTAAATGAATAAATATTTAATTTTCCTTTCTTTAAATGAATAAATAATGAAAACCCAATACTCGCTGAATGCCTTTAAAATAAAGATAAAAAGTTAGTCGGAGATATTTCTGACTATGTCTGCCCACACACAAAAATTGTAATACAATAAAATGTAATGTGTATCAATTTTAAATTCTTTCGAACTCCATTTTATAGTACTACATAGATAAAGTATCTTTCAATGGCATTTTTATTGCTTAACAAACATGAAATTTATACACAAAAACAATTTGTACGCAGACACAGTAGAGTTGAAAATGTTTTAGATTTGAATAGAACCCCTGTTACATTTTATACTTATATTAGTGTTTTCTTTCCGAAATTTGAATGTATAATTATTTGTAAGTGTTCATTTCTGCGATTGATAGAGAAATATTCTCACCCACTATCAAACCGACACGGCAATTCGGGTTTTTGTACGCACATGACATGAGAGTTCCGGTAGTGTCATTTAAGGCTGCCAAAACGTCAATCTCGACGTCCTTATTTAATATTCAATTGATTGTTAACTTCAGTTAATTTCATACCAACTTTAAACGTCATAATATACTAGGTGAGTAAATAATAAATAAATACCTCTATAACTAACTAAATCGAAAAAGGAAAATTACTACTTGATGTGACTATATATCTCGATGGAACAATTAATTACTAGTTAACCGTATTATGATGTGTTGTTATCAAGCATACCATTCCTTAAATATTTACTTTTTCAAAACAAACAATTTGTAATTAAAAGTCAGTTATATATAGACGAAGTAGTCCACGTTGTGGGAATTTCACATTTTTGATAAACTAACTTTGACTTTTGGTGAAAAGCGGTGTGGCTATACGTAGCGTAGCGTATACGTACTGAGTTCAATTCTTATGTAATTGGATGGCCTAATTTGTCACTTTTAATAAAGCTATATCAATCAATCAAAACTCAAAAAATAAAATACAAATTGAAAAGGAGTTGCTTTTCAAATGAAATTTCAAATATTCAAATATTGTTACTGATATATAATACTGTTAGCCGCCCCTTAAACTACGCTCAAATTATTTCTCGCTTCTGGTAAACTAGATATCATTAATTTTCAAAATTTCTATTAAGTAAACGTATTTAGAAAGTTTTTTCATATTCCAGATAGAAATTACTTTTAATTAACAAAATATGAATTATTTTTATAATGTGAGTGGACAGATCGGAAGGGTCTACTTGTCCTAGGCCAAATAGAATTTTTTCAAAACTAGTAATAAGGAGCTAGTAAAAATACTGAATTAAATAACTGAAAATATACAAAAGTGATATTTACAGGAAAATATCCAATAATTCATGTTACCTTATAAAAGATTTGAAAATTTCGAAATGAATTTCTTCTGGGATATGAAAAATAGTTTGATCGGTACACCTGGACCGAAATAATTGTGCTTACAATTCCTAACTCCTGTGTCTCCCAAGTAATAGTAAATTGGGAAAAATCTACATATTGTGGTATGTAGTGAAAGTGAAACTAAAAACAATACTTATGTTATATAGTAAGGTATGAATTATACCGCTAAAATTATTTTAGTCTATCAAGTACAAATTGTTCACCTTTTCCTTTTGTTTTATAATTTTTCATTGCAGCATTAGTAACAAAAAATCACATCACATTAACATTAAATTAGCTTGTAATGCAACTATGTCGGTCAAACATGAATCATCCACACTTCATTCACTGTTGAGAGCCAATTGAGCTGCTAATTAAAATAAGTACCAACAATGCCAAGTTTAAATTAAAATTACAAAGCAGAGTTGTTATGACTGGGATTCGTCCATAGGACACCTGCCTGTATAATATTCTGAAATACTAACGGTTTCATTAGGATTATTTTAACCTGTGTGATCTTTAAATTTAAATGCCAATTATAAATAATATTGTCTTGTAAACAGGCTCTAATAATAAGACCAGCATTTTGAGCATTTGAGAATCAAATATCCGATGGGACATTGCTAATATTATTATAACCAGTCGTCAACCTAAAAATATTCCATTCTTGCTTTCTTCCTTGTCAATTAACCATTTGAACCTCTTGCTTGTTTTGATGAAATAACTTTTTCGATTTTATACCCTAACAACGTCTCGCATTTTTCTGAATATGCATTTAAACCATTAATAATTTCTCGAAACTAGATGTCACCAAATTAATATGTTACACTTGCTGAAGAACAATATAAATTGTCATCAAAAGATAATCATAATATTATTTCTCCGTTTCAATGGCGTTCAAATGTTAGTGCAAATATTGACAGTATTCCAGCCAGTTCAACACTCAGTCAATGAGCGATACTAAATTGTAAGAGGGATATGGTCAAACAATCGTAGCTCACTCACTTGCATGGCATGAACCGGTTATCGTTAGTTAACGTGATTTACATTAACACAACTTCATTTTAATTAATAATCCGCTACCCGAAATAAATCTGCCACCCTAAGTTTGAGACTGACAAGAACAAAACATTCTCACTCCGTTCTTTTGTTTCTCAAATAATTAAAATTATGTTCCAACTATATTTTCTAAGATAACCCTCGATCAATTACGATTTGTCAAAATAACAAAAGTGCTTTCATGTTTACATTTCTACAGGTTAATAATTTTGCACAAACAATGGCAAATTGATTATTAGTGCGTTTCAAATGAGTAGGTCGGTTGGGTCATTGGGTACATTTTGTCTTAGCTAAATCATAATGCTACACAAGAAACGAGCTTTTGATTCGGAAAATTTTATTGTTTATATCTAAATTATTCTAAATGGGGAAAATTGTTATGGAATAATAAAATATTAGCGAAAAAGGTTAACAACTTCCCAGTAATATAAGTAAATAATTATAAAATTGTCTAAAAAATAAAAACTTTAACAACGACGACGAAAACATGAAATTTTATGTGTAAATTATCAAAGATGTTCTAAGTTATCAATAAACTATCTTCATAATAGAAAAGCAGAAGAACCAAATAGTATCGACTATTTTAAAAACTATTGGAATTATATTTTGTTATATTTGAGTTAATTTTTTTCCCAATTTTGTACACTTTCAATAATTTCTTGTATTAAAATTTCGCATTATCAGAAAATAATATATGAAGTCGCAAATATTTTTAACGGTTTTTACTTTTCTGAAAGCAAAAAATATGGGAACTTTTGGACAAATTATCAGACAACTTTTTAAATTTGTCTGATAATCCGGAAATATCCGGATTATCAGATCTTCTGAATTTGTCTTGTATCCGAAAACCAGTACTCTGTCCCTATGTGTTGCATTGATAACGGTGTGATGTGCAATCTTCACATTTCCTGTTTATCTATAGCTCATCGGATAAAAACTTTTCCATATTTCTGTACTAACAACAATGTCGATAAAACCTGGATAAATTAATTTTGGGCCTAACACAGTCGGACTAAGGAAGAAGAGAAGGCGAAAGAAAAGTGGTGCACTGACAATGATTGACTAAGTAGGATAGGAGTATGTGATTGATGTCTCTGTCATAGTTCTCTCATTAGCTCTCAATCAGCGACATTTGGCGTAATGGCGACTCTGAACGCATGTGGTCGGTAATGTAAAGTGAGTGCGTTACGTTACCCCTCGTCGGCGAATTGCTTCTTGCAGGAGTCTGACCACGTCCTCGCCCTCAACTCCCGAACAGTTGAAGCCTTTTGTCCAGGTGGCCAGTCGAGCCTTGGTGAGACCTTCTTGGCGACATGGAAATGAGAAGGTGAAGCCCAAAGGCAGCTTCTCATTTTGAACACAATGCTCGTTCATGAATATTGAAAGGCATTCCGCTATATGATCGAACAACTAAAAAGCAAATAATTACTCCATACAGTCAACCGTCTCAAAACAGCTTACTCCACCATTATAATATTATTAGCGATAAATTCCTAGTCAACGAATTAGTGTCTCCATCTCAATTCAAGAGAACTCCATACCTCGGAACAAAGCACATTGAAAGATGATGACACTTTCAGAATGTAATCTTCGTCTTGAGACTAGAAAATTAATTTCTCAAATTCATAAAAAGAGAATCCAAATCCATTAAGAAATCTCTATGTCACATTTGCAAAAAATCGTCATAATTGTCAAAGGTGGAATTTAAAAAAATATTTTCTAGTTTGATGCCGAAGATTAAATTTTGACAGTATCATCATGCAACTTTTCCACGTGAGAATTTGTTCTGAGGTTTGACGGTCTCTTTAGAGACTCAATAGCATATTTTTATATCAATATTATATCCATGTATCGTTACAAGAATGTAAAAAATGAGATAATATAAGCTGTCTTTAGTAATTCTATGTTCCACGAATGAAGATCATTCATGGAAAATAGCTATTACTATAGTAGGTATATAAAATGTAAGTATATAAAATACCCCAGTGCCAGGGCCCAGCATGATGTGCTGAGGAACGGCAAAAATCTTGGACAGCATCTTGAATTTGGATGGTGTCTTGTTGTCGCCGCCCAGCTCAATCAACAGAACCCTGAAGTTTGTTCCGCCCAAGTCCAGAGCTAAAAACTTACCCAGCTCTAAAAATAAACAACAGAACCAACAACAAAAATTAGAATTAAAAGAAAAATCTTTGCCGACTGACAATATAGTATTACCAAAATTAAACAAAAGACTAGTTAGGGAATTACATGTATATATGTCTTAAGGACGAAGGTCATCAATGACAACAAATAAAATATTCCTTTGCAAGAGAAAGAATCTTTCAAAATTATGAATATGCATCGACAAGACAGGCATAGATGTATGATAAACGTTTTGACCGCAATTTGCGCGGTTGAAACATTTGTCCCAACTTTGATTGGATTTTCTCCTTCATGCTAACGTCTGTACTTTAAAGTTGACCACGTTAAAGAATTATGCTGGATTATAATGCTGTCAATGGATAGTAGCAGCGAGTGTTCTCTGCTACTTTGTAATTCTATTTCTCGCAGGCTAGAATGCATTAAAATTATTTCACTGTCAATAAATCGTAGCCAACTTTCGTTTCAGTTAATAATACAGTGTGCATGATAGCTAGGAATATGAAAGCAATGAGAAGGGAAAGGTAAATAATAAAGTATGTGCATATTACAGCAGGACACAACACAACTCTCTTTTTTCCACTCATGCACAATAGTTGCAAATAATTTCGACTTTGTGGACTGGACATTTGTGAAAAACTAAATAGAACTTGTTTTTTTTTGTATTTGAATAGTATGACGATGTACAATTGAGGCATGGAAACAGGAGCCATACCAGCAGCCAGGCAAACAGTTGCGTCAAGTACATCTGACAACTACGACCAATCCTGTGCTTTACGACTCACCAGAACCACATAAAAGTCTTTAACTCTTTGTTCAGAATAACACATGCCCAACTCAACTGATTTTTACTGACTTGTTGTGCCTACTACATAAATTGCATTTCATAAATAAACAGGCAGAGATATTGCAGTATTAGTAGTGTGTAACAACATGGGCCACGTGTACGTACAACCTTACAACCTCCAACCATTTCCTATAGAATATACTTGAATATAGATGTACTGTACTGTATAGAATGTACGTATTTACGTAAGGCAACAGCTTAAGAAAATTATCGCTAGATAAAAATAATTATACAACGACTGTCGAGTAACGACTGCAGACCATTACGTGACATTTACATAATCTTGCCCATTTTTTATTCTTCTAATCGATTAACGACTTACTGAACTGACTTCACTGACAGACATGCAAAAGTTAAACCAAGAAATGCGTAAGGTCATTTCTGTGCGTTTGGATGGGAGATAAATTAATAACGCCTGCATGGCCATGCTCATAATAGAACTTCAAATATTAATGACTGACCACTTTAATAATGAACTTCATTGTGTACTGAACGAAATAATTAAATCATTAGGCAATCATTTAACCTAAAGAAGTGACTGCTGGCTATAACCAGCTGTATAATTGTCGCTACAAAAAGCTATACATCGGATAGGGTCGTACTTAGAATGGGGTTTTTGGAACTTGGTACACAAAAATGTATTAAAATTACTAAGGTTTACAATTTTGGATGGAAATCAAAACTAAAAGTGGGATTAGAATATAAGTAGATGTAGTGTACTATTGAAAAGGTGCAGAAACAATTACGAAAAAAATCCTTTATTCGAATTTTTTGTTTTCCCCTCTCGAAATAGTTCTCCACAAAACAAATTTTCAGGTGTATCTGTATCGTTGTCGCATTAATACATACATTTGGTTTATGATTCAAAAGCATGAATTAGTGATAGTGGCATCAGTGTCACCAACATACTTGTGCTTACATGGGACATAGTTGTGATATCTTGGTATTTATGGATAATATAAAGGCCTGAGATGCTAAAGATGAGATTATACGCACTCTTAAAAATTCATTAGAGAAGTTTTTAGCTCTGAAATAAGACTGAAAGGAAAGGAAAAAACTTGTGCTCTTCTGCGAAGTAAAGAACTATTTCAGTTTTTCTCATGAAAAACTAAAGTTGCCTGGGGGACGGGAAATACGGTATATTAGCTAAGTACATAGCTTAACGTGTACCTATATAAGGAGGAAGAAAAATGTATTTCCGATCTTGCCAATGCAAAATTTCGTAAGAAGTGGAATGTGAGTGCTTGTAGTGAGCGAGGACAGTCCAGTTTCTGGTTGTAGTTGTTTACTGCGTTGTAGTCGTGATTCGTGAAGTGATAATGGGCAAAGTGTTGGTCAAGTTCAAGGTTGCTCATAAAACATCCTTTTTTTGCATCTTAATTTATCCTTAAGCCCATTAGATTTATCATTGACGTAAGGGCTTACACACTTGTACCATTCTATCTCCAATCTACATCAACTCTTTTCCATCTCCAGCTACAGAGTGGCTCCAGAGACACAGTCCACCTACCAAATTCCAGCGTCCAGGAAGACAGCGCAATTTATGTGCCGACTCCTTGCCTCACGTTGCCTTCTTTATCCTTGTTTACAAATACACCTGAAATCTACGACGGCAGTGGAAAACAATGACGGAGTCGCTAGAAAAGTTGGAGGTAGCCACATAATTAGGTAGCTAGAAATTGTTATGCGTCTATTACGATGCTTTGATGTTATGACATGCCTGCTACCTGTGAGTCAACGTCTAAGAGCGTCGATCCGCTCTCCATCTCATTATCGGGAGCCTGCCCTCGCAGTCACAACTGAGTAAGTGTACGAAACTCTACTTCGTATGCAGAATCTCATAAATTTTGTTGAGTTGTCAATCATTCGCTTCTTGTAGAGAGTGTGTTATTTAGGGAGTGAGTCCCAACAGCCTGTGTGGACCAAGCGTCCTATAAATACACAATCTAACTCACGTTTGAAGGCTGAAAGCCACACACAGCAGCGTAAAGGTCGAATGCGTCTCTTATAGTTCTATCTGTTATGACTGTCTGCTGAATAAATGAGATAAAAAATGCTAATATGTTCTAAAGCATGATCCATAATAATTTAAATGTGCTAATTTCCTGAGCTTACAATGGAGTCTTACAAAGAAGAGACTCGCACAGCGCTGCCTCCCACAATATCTCCATTTACATCTCGGGGACACTTCTTCCATGCCAAAGTGAGTGGTGGTTGTTGTAGGAAAGAAAAGAATAGTCAATGTATTTTGATCCATTCCAAAATCCGAACATGCCACGAAATATTTCTCTAATCTTTAATTCGCAAAAAATCGTGGCCTTTGAGCACTCTATCGGTGATAAAAATGAATGAGACTGTCTGTCAACTTATACGAGTAGTGTGGCTACATTCAGACATTTGAAGTAGGTCTTCGTACACTTGTAAAAATGGTGTAATAATAATAATACGAATGGTAATGATCCCACAGCAGTCAGCGTTACTGTTAAAATCTTCCTTACTTTATCTTCCCTCACTCGCCAATGACATCACACAAATTTAAACTTAACTCCTGATCGCCTTTTCATATGCATGTGAGCTAGGGTCATTGAAAAATAATGGCAAGACCGTCGCCAGTAATTTAAGTGATAATTGTCGGATCTGTAGTCATTTACGTATCGTATCTTATGATGACCTGCAACAAAGTGACTTGTTCTTTCCTATTCGCATCATCCACAAAACCTTCCTCACAAGACACAGACGCGTCTGTTTCTTTCTTTTGCATGTCTGTAGTGAGGTATATATAGCTTAGGGTAGGTGCGTAGCTGATTATAAATATCAATTACCTTTTCCATTAGGCAGATCTCGAACGTACGTTGGAAAACATTTGACTTTGGCCTTAGCATTTGTATCTTTTCCGAGTCCTTTGACCAACTCCTTCTGAAGACATGTCATCACTGTGTGCTGAGTCTCTTCCGACAGAATCAACTCATTGCACACATCTAACACCTGAAAACAAAATGAATGAGCATCATTATTAACTTTCCTTAAAGCTTTTTACTAATATATTTATTAAAAGCAAACATGCATAAAAATTAAAATTCTTAAATGTAAAATAGTACAGCGAAGCGGATTACGAAATAGTATGAAGGAAATTCTTAAAAGTTATAACCACGTTACATCAAAAGTGATTTTCCACTTAAAAGGGAATCAACTTTAGATAATCAATCAGTTGATGAAAGCCAACTTTTGTGCTCGACAAAATATATGACTGAATACAGGCATGAGAGTTGAGAAAGAAGGTTTGACTACTAAAAAATAATATGAAATTCGGAGATGAGTCTAACGAATATCCCGAGAAATGACTGACTTGTTTTTTTTTTGTTCTAAGCCCCTATGCATTAACACTATTTTTTCAATCCTAAAGTAACGAGAACATTGTACGAATCCGTAAGACATACATTTCAATGCTATTTCACTACAAAATCCATTTGCACAATTGTACAATTATTCAACAGCGACTTGATTTTTAATGTGTCTGTTACTTTCCTTTTTGCAGAGCAAATAAAATATGCCAGATATGCAATGCTGATACAAATTGGTTTTAATTGGCAACAACTCCAAAATTTAATAGCAACAATAAATTGTTTGCCCTTATTTGCAAATGGGAACAAAGGGAACAATATTATAAATAGGAACATATTTTGAGTTTAAGACCTTCAAACAAGTCATAAAAGGCAATTTTTCGTTCGGGCAAGGTCTTGAAAAGAGTGTCATCATATTATCATCATAATTAATTTTTCCGAGTGTAATAATTAGTTGTAAATGTAACAGCATTCATAGTTCCCAAGCCTACTCAGCTACAGTGCTTCATTTTGTATGCAACAGTAGTTTATGTTATAATAATATACCTGATTCAAAGTTACTATTACTGCAACTTAATGTGAGTAAAAATGAATAGGAGTGCATGGTACAGTGTATGGCATTCGAAATGCACTGCCTTGGTCAAGGTGAGTAAGTCGGTTGCTATTTTGCTATACACTCTAAGCGTTGATGCAATTAGCAGGATATCGAGATAGATTTTTATTTAAGCGCATACTAGTCACGCTAATTAATTAGTGATCCTGGTCTACCAAAGGTTAACAGATTTCACCTGAGTGCCCAAATCCTTGAAAAATGACAGCTTTGTTCAACTGCGTATCCAACGCACTTGTGCATTGTCTGTTTGGCCCTTGCATATTTTGCTAGAATATACACAGACTGCTACAAACAATGACTATATGAAATCCTAATAACATTTCCGAGTAAAAAGATATCACACAGAAAGATAACGTATTTAGTTTAACAACAAATTTCTAAATTATTTTATACGAAAGACAAATGGGAGATATCATTTTCGAGAACAATGGTTATGAATAGGACTAATTTATCAAAGCCCTCGAGTTGGAATTCAGACAACTGTAGTAACATTATTCTTGTAAAAGATACCCCTAATTTAATTAGAATAATATTAGCCGTATTACTGATTTTATATGATTTATTTTTCCTTTCAGCTTTTTCGTAACTTATTAAAGTTCACTTTAATATTGTTTGTGAATAATGCAATTGAATTTACCAACTAATCAGCTAAGCATTTCCAGAAGTTAGCACACAATAATTTATAGCCTCATAATTGAATCCTGTTAGTCTTGCATGGAATGTGAATTGAACAGGAGGTAATGCCTACTGTGTGATAACTACATTATATCCCACAATTTCCACTGACGGTAAAAATGCTAATCAGAATAGCAATGGCGATACATTTCAATTCTGTTATGTGAAGACCGTTTTAATCGGACACAGTGTGACGGCATAACACATGAAGTAAATCGTGGAAAATTATTTGCTTGTTATGCAATAATGTATTGAATTTTCAGAGGAAGGAATGTTTAATTACAAATTAAATAGCATTGGCAGCCGAAAATAGAACTTATAGGATGTGATACACATAAGTACATGGTCTCATGATGATTATGTGTCATAAAGTGATAGTAGTAAATATATCTACAACTTCAGTAAACAACTGAATGCTTATATAAACAACCAAGTGGAAATAGCATTTAACATTGCAGCCCGTAGAGTGCACCTGGAACTGCGATAACGTTTGTCTTTTAAGCTCCCTAAGCACATGTAGAACGGATAATCCATTATTGAATGAGGATCAGTCCCCTCAGAATAAGAATCCCACACTCCACACGGTGATTAGTGATTAGTATTGGATATTTGGAAACTTACTGCTATGCACGATGTAATCACTACCATCGCACTTGAACTAATTTACTTAATCATCGGGATATTTTATGAACATTGACGGTCCTTTGGAATAACTATCGCATAATCCATAGCTAAAAGGCTTTCATTCTTTTCAGCTGGAGCTAGGGATAAAAAAATTGCAACACTCCATCCAACCCAACCCGATGTCTATCAATATCTTTACCGAACGTATAAATAATTGTTTAATGGACATTTACAGTCCTGTGGCCAGACAAACAGCTAGCAATGGATATAATACTGCTTCTGCCCATTTCCCAAACAGAAGGGGAATGTATTCCGATCTTTGCAACTTTTGATCAAATTACACAATAAAAACTCTTCTCTTGGTCGCATTATCATAAAAATATGTCTTTGTCGAGTTAGGGAGATCAGAAAATATCATTTTCGTAAAATTCTCATCTAAAAATCTGAAATTCCCCAGCGCTACTTACACTGCAGGGCTATAAGCAGACTATGAATGAATAAAACATAGAATGGCCATATGAATTAATATGACATAGGAAAATCCCGTCTATGGAAGAATCAGAATAGGATTAGGATTCCCAAAGGAAATACCAAAGATATTTACACTCCTGTAGGACAAACATTTCTATTCAGATTCGAAATAATCATTGAGAATTTACTTTTTGAAACAGGATTTAAAGTCTCTGGTCCTAGGCTTACGCCATTCTAATTTTTAGTCTATTTCTCTTCCTGATCAGCATCTGTGCATCTTTCTCTCTACTCTGGACTGGGCTTGGAGGAATATGCCTGACCTTAGAAGGCTCTTCAAATACTCACAGGACTTGGAGATTTTTGTTATAGCCAGTAATTGTCATATACAGGGAGAAGAAAGACGGACTATTTAATTTGATGTCTGGGCAAATGCTATTTTGGGTATTTGTGTCTGTGAGAAAAGAGCGTAGTCCGGAAGCAAGTTTGAGTGTGTTGCTTATCCGCTCGTCGGCTGCGCCAAGAGATACAGGAGTATAATTAGTAGAGGGCACGTACAATGTAGGGAATTGAGGATCAGATACGATAGAGGAACAGTAATGTAAGTGAGCTGAAGAATTGTAGAATCACAAGACATAAAAATAATTTACGGTATTACGACCTCAACGCTGAAATCCTTGTGACAAGGAGCCGGTTTTCCAACAAATTATTTCACATTTATTTCTGCTCAGCTCTACTGTTTGTTTATTATGTAAATAATTGCTCGAGATAGCCAAGTGATTTGAGTGGGTGAGGATGAGCTCATGCGGCCGACGACTATTTACTTGTTGCAGCTCATTCTAGTGCACAGTTCCTTAATCCCCTTGCATAAAAGCAATTGCTAATAAACATGTAGCCACTGACTGAGAGAGCAGTGCTACACTTCTCTCTTGTGAATCGCGAATTACAATCGTAGTACGGAAATATTTTATTTGAGAGGAGTTTTAGTTTTAGGTAGCAGGAGATAAGAGGCTACCTCTGCAATAATTCAGAGACGGCAACCTAAATTACAGACATTAGGGAACGGGAATTCTGTGAGAGATAATCCGCCGACTCCTGAGTACTCCTGACTACCTTCCATGCCTCTGCTCATGTCGACAGCCAACTTTAACTGAAGACTATCCACTCCCAGCCAAACCTAAATATAAAGATAATTGCTCCTAATGCACAGACAACAGGGCAATCACGACTACGAGCCTCATGAAATGCAGGAGTCAACCAAGTCACTGCTAGAGGATGTTCGACAACTTAAACCAACGATTAATCTTAATGCACTCGACAACCACAGCCACCCCTCGCCCTCACACACAAATGACGACGTCCAATCTCAGCCAAACAACCAATTGTTCACTTCATATTAGAGCATTATTGCCAGCATGCCATGTCATCGTCGTCGTCTTCGTCGTTCTAAGTACGCGCAGCGTAGTGCCGTGCAACTACTGCTAATTACCTGAGCAAATCCCCATTCATTAAATTATCCTTCTGTCTATTCCACACTTTATCATCCAATCCCTTGCCCTGACTTCTTTGTGAATGAGTGACTGAGCTGCGCTCCACTCTTTTTCATTCTTCCATCAGTCTCAACTCTTAACTGAATTGTGGCTATAAAGCATGAAACTCAATACAAAAATCCCTATCTTCCTTCCCTTTTTCATGATTAGGTGCCTTATGAGAGACAGACTTGTATCTATGTCATGCCAGTCAGTCATCAACTCTACCGCATAAGGTCTCGTAAATTGCATTCTATTGGGTCCTCGCCTAATAAAATCTTACTCTACTAATGACTGAGCATTAATTATTCTAGAAACAGCTTATCCTAATTCTTTCCAGCTAACTCCATATCTTAACGTGCTAGAAAGAAGATCGCCAAGGAATAGTCCAGAGAACTAAAAGATTATAAAACAGTTAAATGTATTATTGCTGGCTGTACTAATTATAAAAAAACGTTGAGAAAAGGGTAAACTTTCTTGTCCTGTGCTGTCTTTTGCATTACAAGGAAAAGATAGGTACTCAATATATTATCCTAATATTTTTGCTTTTTGGAGCCAGTTAATGCATTCGCTCCAAAATTAACCTCACTCAACGCGGTTTGGAGTGGAATGATATTTCCTAATCGGATAAGTAGTCCAAGATCTCTGGACAACAATCTACAACGAATAGGTTCAAGTGGTGTACCTACCCTTGCTCAATTCTATAACAAGTAGAAACAGTCACGAGCCGAATGGGAATGTGCGACAGGCTTTGTATGTAGATCCACATTGCTCTTCCTTTTGTTTGCGATTCGCTTTAAAGACGTCACGTGAAGTCAAAATGCGGTCACGCAAAGTGACAATGCGATTTCATGGAAAGCTGGAAAATTTATTATTGACGTCATTCAGCAAATAGGGACGAGCATAATAATATTTGATCACTGGACTTTAAATGCTAATCGTGCCCGTCGTATGGATGAACTAACGATGGCGTCAACTAATTCGTAATAAGATAAGGCAGGGAAAGGAATGTTAATTCATCATTCCATTTACGCAAGCATCGAAGTTAATTCATCAGGTGCATATCATCAGATCCTGTCATAAATAATCAAACTAAAAATACGGCATATCATACAGCTTCATTCGAAGAATATTTTGACTACGTACACGGACCTTACCCTAATACCTGTCCAACATTGCACTGATTGAAAGGGGAAAGGTGTAATAGTGCATTTGAGCCACCACCTTTATTATTCTCTGGATTTCAGGCTTAGTCAAAATCCTGCAATAAATGTCCTCTCATGGGCTCTCTGCAGCGATAACGTCGAAATGAGATAAGTCCTAATCTCTGAAAATAGAATGCCTATTCCAGGAAAGAGAGATAAATATTTTTTAATTCACATTCAGAAATATTTTGGACCGCTTGAGTGTCCCATCCCAATATATATCTGTTTGACAATAACGCAATTAACATTTGTTGTAATACTCGAACCGCAAACACATGACTGATGATATTATTCAATCAAATCAGATAATTTCCAAATTTTGAACCGTCTGTATCTTTGGCTCTTGACAGAACAATCCATATTCATCATAAACAAATAAAGATAAGGCTTAAATTAAACGCTGCTCAAGACAGAGCAGAGAGTTGCAGCAGGTGCAATTCTCTGGAAACAGGAGACAATAACAGAAGAGATGTGACTTGCCCGGCATCGAAAAGATAAATAGATTGAAACAAAGAGATTGTAATTCACGGGGGCTACTCTTTCCAACACCATCCATCAATCAATCTTATGTGTCCATGTAATCACAGCTAATTTTATTTCAGAGACGCCAATGGAGAAAGTTTGCTACTCTTATGTGCAAAATTCTCACAACAATTACATTTTATTTATCTACAATGAAATGACTGATGATTATTACCTAAAATGAGTTACTGCATTCACAATAATATCTCATGTATCTTGAGACATAAGAAATATAAACTACAATACAATATAAACATAGATTCTCCTGTGAGAGTAATACAGTGAGGAGAAAGTGTTGTCGATCTTAGCTGTCTTTCAATTTCCATCATATCTAAAAGCATTATCTTATGCTCATAGTTGTTTTGTTTTATATCCTAAATCAGTATGTTACATTTATTTATAATGCAGGACTACACTGCATTTCCACTTCGTTGTTTGTCAAATGAATTCAGCCGTGAAATCTCGGCTAGAGCCTTTACATTTCCTCCAAATCCTCTGTTGTGTTCATTTAGTGTTTTAAATATGCCAAGGCCTGGCATGCAAACTATTTACCACTGTGGAACTCTCTTTATCCCTCATTTTGAGTCTCACAGATGTGGTTGGCAATAATTCCGATTTATTGTGGCCTGCGCCCTGGTCAATTCTTTACCATTATAGGATTTGCCACCTCACATAGCAGAACAGAACAGTAACTCACAGATGTGAATGCAACGATCAAAATCTAGAAAGCTTTGTGTTGGAGTCCAAAACCAAACAAGATCCACGCATTTCGATTCATAAAAGCGATGGCAATGGTATTGCCATTCTGATTAGACCAGCTCTAATCAAAATGAATAAAAAGATTTGGTAGACAGTAGACAGTAATAGAAAGGTAATGGCCCGTACTTTAATCTCATGCAAGTTTATGTACGGCATAAAAGAGCAGAGAGCTTGGAACTTATTACAAATCCTATTGCTTCAAATGATCAGATTTATTGAGCAAGATAGAAACCAGGTTGCTCTCCTCTTTACTTTTCAGATGACGGCTGCTTTGGTGAGTTAGGCAGTCCTGCCTGTGCATTTTGCACTCACCGCATCAGCTAATTATTGTTTAGCATTTATTTTCATCTGTCAGCGATGATAATAATATTTTAATAACTTTAAAACGATAGGATACTAAATACGTTTATTTAATAATACTATAATTTTTCAGCTAGGCTCCGCTAATGTTATATTGTTTCTTAAAAAAGGATAATTAGGAAATATAATTATTTAATAGTTAAAATCAACCTACCTACGCTTAAAAATTTCTACTAATTTAAAAGTCTAATTTAGAGTTTAAAGTGTAATATGGACAGAAACACAATAAAAGGTTTAGACTAGTTCGGCTAACGTTCGATGTGCAAAAAGAGCTAAATTGGTGGTCCCACTCTCTACTCCCTTAAAACAGGAGAAGATTTTGGCGGAAGAAGCAGGGAATAACATTTACTTGAACGACATTTTTAAGAGTTAATTGTTGTGGAGGATTGGGAAAGACGGGCCTAATTCTGCAAAATGAGCACCAGGTAGAAAATCTTTAACTGGGAGTTAATTAAGGCAGAGGGGTGTAGAGTGGAGAATGCGAAGAGCGATGATCTAGTTGAGAGTGGTGGGTGCCAATGCGTAATGGCTGATTAGAAATAAGGATTAGAAATAGGGGAACTAAATATAAAATGAAGCGTCGTTTGTCAAGAAAGTTTATTCCCATTCCCAGGTGAGTGAGGATTGGAGAGGGAGCCGAAGCGTCGTACAATTAGCTCAAACAAATATTGTAGGACATTAACGACACTGTTTTATGGCTCAGTGGCTTTGTCTGTTTGAAGATAGGCATTTATTTTTATTGCACGTGCTGACTCTGCCATGTAGTCCTCTGTTGATAGAGACTGAATTCTCATGAAGGGCAGAAAGAGTTGTGACTAGAAGAGCAGTGCCATGGCATATATCAGGTTAATTTCCTCTCTTATCTCGTTAACCCGAGGAGCTAAAAGCCAAGCTCGCCTTAAAACCCGACGCCATATGAGCTACACTAAATAAACAACAATTAGAAACGAGTCTTTATTAAGTAGGATTAGCCTTTATGCAGAATTAGATAGAGCTGTCCTGTCCTGTGCATTCATAATAAGAAATATATATTATGATGAGTGCCATCCCATCCCAGCATGGCTAGACTAGTGTTAGCTTAAGTGCCACAAATCTCCATCCGCCTCTTCAACGACTCTAGAAAATAAAAACTAAGCTATCGTCCTATCACATCAAATCGCAAAACACAAAAAGCCACCTCGCAACTTAGCCACTCATTCATTTCACAATTCCCTTCCTGCCTTTCTTTCTAAATCCAAGCCTTTCTGCAGCTCCCCCATTTTTTAATGCAAAGCAAGCCTTATGAGTCAGGTGCCACTAGGACACCAATGTATGAACAAAAATCGGGGGATTTATAGAAACTCTTCGATTCTCCAAGCTTGAGCATTCTAGACATTCTAGAGCACCCACAACACAACTCAAAGAAGTGAGCACAATCCCAGAATGAAAAGTGGTGAACTGCTAAAAACCATTGTCTACCTTGTTTCAACGTGAACCAAATCCCACTGTAGAATAACTTCATGTTTCACTGCAATAAGGAATGACACGACTGATTTACAAATTGACATAGCATTGTTTTCATTAAATGCCTACACCCAACTGTTATTATTTTATCCATCTAACTAAATAGTCAAACAAGTTGCGCACTAGCACTGACATGTCTTCTAAAAGGACACAAATAAGTAATTACGATAGTAAGTCCTCTATGCTATGTACTAGTCATTGTCATGCAAATAACCTACAGAGGCATTTAAACTTCAGACCGTCTAAAAACGATTTGAATCTAATACAGCAATTTCTAAATAGCAGTAAAATGGAAGTGGGATAAAACGATATAACTACTTTGCATTATACTATATTACTTATTCAATTATTTACATTTATATTCAAAGGCGGTCCCTACCAACAAAGTGGGCGATATCGCTTAAATTTTGACATGTATTGATATTTTGATATCTCGGGATAACAATAGATTCATCTCGTGTCAATTTCGTTAGCATTGACAGAGAAGTCAAAGAAAAGACGACGACTGAATGTATGCACAAAATACGTTTGACTTGCAATAAATAACTGGCAAAGATTTAAAGAATTCCTTGGCCTTGCATTTGTGTCTATAAAAGTTTTGCAGAAATATTTAAGTTTCCCCATTGCCCAAATTTTTACAGTTAAAGTTGTAGCCCTTAGTATTTTATTTACTTTATTCTACTGGCTAACTGACGGTAAATATACAATTGCGTTGCTTCGACTAATCACTGTGGTTACTCCTGCATTTTCTTTTTATTCACCGACATGCAGAAATTGGACAGGGGCACATGTTCCAAAATATTTTAATTGAATTAAATGAAATACTCGTATGGAGTTTGAATTGCTTATGATATAAATGCCGTCGGCTTTCATGCGATTGTATTTGCGAAGAGAAATCAAAACCTTCTAACTAGACTTGACTTCCTGTTCCTTCTACACGGGCATAAATAAAACAACTGAAAACATACATGAAATTAAAACAGAATACAGGGGTATTATATTAAAGTTTCTTGTCCGTTATGCACCAAACTTAAAATGCAATTGATTATGTGCTCTAAACAGTTGTGGTAATGACAAGGATAATAAATTCAGTTAATTAGAGCAACAGATAGGACTTACACAAAACAAAGCTGATTTGAAGAGCAGTGGTGGTTCTGTTTTGTTTATAAAGGATCATTGGTATATTACATTGACTGAATTTAAAACAGGTTAATTAAATACAGGGCATAGGGGAAAAACTTTGAATGGTTATGCACAGAGCGATATTAATTTAATGTATTAGCTCCACAGTCAAAGGGAATAATGCAATCTTTGAATCTGCTAATTACAAATCTGGCGTCAAAATCTCATCAAAGGGAAATAATTGTGGAATTGTGTATTTTAACATAAGACCGGCCGGCACCCATTCACCCAACTTGACATTTACATGACTTTTCGATGGGAACAAAATGAAGGTAGTTGCAAATGACAATAGCAGAGCAGTCGACTATCTCAGTAGCTGCCATTAGTAGGGAAGGAAGTTTGTTTGTCTATCTGTGCTCACACATTTGTTAAAATTAAACTAACTCTGCGATCACTTTATTTCATAGGCGGACGCCAAACTGCGTCATTAACTTCTAACGAGCCACTTCATACACACTCACGTTCTCATGTGGCTAACTAGCCATTCTGTACACAGTGCGCTTTCTAGGCTACGAGCAGAATTTTTTGTTGTTCAGTAATTGATGTGTGAGCTGAGTCAGTTAGCTCTAGCTTCGAATTCTAGCATTTCACATTATAGAAGCATTTATTGTGGGCTAGTCCCGTTACAGTAAACTCGACAAATAAAAATCAGCGTTAGTAATAAAATGCTAGCAATTAAAATGTTAAGACTAGACGTGACCCATCTATAAGTAGTTGGCTGCATAGAATGCCAATGGGAAAAAGAAGCTGACGATTGTAATGCTAAAGAGAGAGGAAACTGTATCTAAATACCCAATCTACCGTATGTATGTATTGAAAACATTGCCGCACTTCATTTGCATCATGTGATGTTACAGCCAAAACAATGCTAAGTAGTAAGTACCTAGCAATTAATTCTCCAGTCAAAACTTCATTTCTCTGTATTCCTTTCATTACTTTTGTCCACTCTTCAGAATTACTTATTCAAACCAAAGATTTCCACCGAGAAAACTTATTTATATCTCTTAATGTTATCTTTACTTTGTTTCTTTGCTATGTTTTTACTGTGTCGTTCAAGCAACTTCCATTTGAAGCAGATATTAAAATTAATTATAAAATCATGGCCTCCAAACCATACAACTACTCATTAATCCTAATTAACCGTCCCAATTACAAGACAGTAGTGTATATATTATACGTATTTTTGAAGAGGGCCGAGGGTAGGAAATATATAACGTTTTTATTCCCTCCAAGTTAATATCCTTATCAGTTCAAAACAACTATTAAAGTATCTGGAAAATCTGAATGAAAATACAATTTGGAACACTTAAATGGCGCCAACTGTGACTTAATCTCCATTAACTTACTTGCTCATTGTGCTTCTACATCGTATTTTGCTTAATAATACAATCCATCTCATTCTTAAGAAGGGTACAGTTTTCCAACATTTCTATCCCTTATTTAGAAAGACTAAGTTTCATAAGTCCGAAACATATGCCCTAGAGAATTGTTTCCTCTTTTTTAATATTTTTTGGAGCTTTGTACGTTTCCCCAAACTGTAGGAATCTGGGCTGAAAAATTTTGGATTTTAATTAGATTTAACGTGACGGCGGCAAAGCGACATATAGAATCCTTATGGGAAAATTTTCAAATTCTTGTCGCAAGGTATACTATCTCACAGAACCTTGTCAAGTACACCTTAAATAAGTGTGCCCAGTAAGCAAAAGTGCTCAAAGCTCAGACTTAGCATAATGTAGAAGCGTTGCGCGTTGTTGCATCCACATACCTTGGTTGTGTCGTGTGTTTTGTATTATGTACTTAGTACTTGACAGAAAAGGGAAGACGGAGCAACAGATCTATACATGTTTGGAATTTAAGTAAAGTTGTGCAAATAAAATTAGCTTAGTTAGTTTGCATTGTATCTGTCGCTGACGTTGTCTACAAAATAACATCCAAGCTCTGCAAATATTGAAAATGGGGCAACTAATCCCACCGCCGGCCTTCACTTTCCATGTGCAACCTGTTAACATGCACTATGCACACACTTCCTACTGCTCAAATACTCTCCCATCCCATAGCCCTTTCAAATACTTTCCCTGAATCTCACTGAAATTCAACACTAACATTGCATCAGTACTTTCAGTACTGGAAATCTTTGCATTTCATTAGTACTGGATAGTGCTCCACGTGGAGTAGGACGAATTCCGTTTCTAATAGACTGATAGCTACCTAAACCCATAATACGCACGAAAACCAGGCTCAATTAAGAAGATATTGAAGAACTGAATAGCTACAGGGCACTGTGAAGTACGGAAGCTACGGAACTGATGGACTCTGCATACAATGCAACACTGTGACTGCACTTGTTAAGACTATGCGCTTAAATTGCTAATGCACGCACATCTTACACGTGGGCGATTATATAATGCTACGACACAATGCAACTTACGTGCAAGAATATGAATGAGTACATACACAGTAGTACATACGTCATTCTTTCCCCACAATAACACCAGGAAGGTCCTACCTACTGCCGACTTCCATTCATGTTTACCTGTTGTTACAATTTAATTGTACACACTTAGGCGCTCCAATGACTTGTAAAACAGTTTCCCTGACGGACATGAGAAGGAGATTAGGAACATGTAGAGTAAATATAAAATCCTAGTCAAACCCATGCAAATATGTAGACTTGCTATTTAAGCTCTGGCTATCGATAGACTGCACTACTCAAATAAATCGAATAGCTCATGTCAGAGACGATCAAATAAAATGCCATTTCTCTCAATACATATCCCCACATCCCAATGTGTGTGAGTGTGAATGCATCTATCTCAGCGAATAAGGAATCAATTGTTGTTTTATGTACGAGTTGAGGTGGTTTATGGAAAACATGCAGACGTATTGGCTATTCACATCTACAGGTGAGAGTCTTGGGTAAAAGTGGTTAGAAAATGCAGAGGGAAAGTAAAAGTGGTTTACTTAAGTGGACTCATGTTGTATTTACTTTATTAGTTAGGTCTGCATAGGAATAAATAGACGGGCTGGCGTGTATTAAATTATAGCACAGGCAGATTGAATGTACTGGAAGGAGTACGTACCTTTTTAGAAATTCCGGACATGATTGGCTCGTATCCGCCTCAAAAGGCTCCACACTAAGGTACTCAAGGGGCAGAAAGAGAACGAAAGATGAAACGGGGAAGAGTAGGATGTTGTTTGGCTGGCCAGGTGAGTTAATTGTTTGCTCTCCGTGGAAGGTCTACAGTGAACTGGGAAGGGAATAGGTTTATTTATTGATTTAGTGGAAACAATAATATTCAGATGATTAGGGATGGGATATTTGGTTGGGATGAGTGTGGGGATCGAGTGGGGTGGGAGAATTGAGAGGGAACGTGAGCTATGGCGAGTGGGAGCTACGTGATGAGATAAGCAGGTGATATCCTATTGTGTGTCTGTGTGACTCCTGATGACTCGGCGATCCACTTGTGATTGTGGATGGTCAGCTCCGCACGGCGTGGACGACAACTCTTTCTGCTGCAAAGAAATGACAAGAATTCAGTGCCGTGACCGTCCCCGCTCCAGCAGCATGTCTCTCAAATCCATGGGCCTCTCTCCCAGATCACTCACCGCAATCCACGGACTCAAAGGCGGGAACGGCAACGACAACGTGTCCAAGATCTCCACTTAAAACCAAGATCCTCCAAAGATTTCCCTTCCGATAAGCAACTGGCGAGAGGAACTGCTACTCTCTTCGGCTAACTCTGGATTAATCTGCTGGACAAAAGAGAGCTGTACTTGTGCAGTGGTTGACTGGAGATCCGTGTGTCTGGACTGAGTGGCAGCTGGACAACTGGACTCGTTCACTTAAGTAGCTTCTGCTGTGTTCACTTGCTCTGCTGGGCTGCAGGTTGATAGCTCTGGCCCCGCGTTCTACTGCACAGACACAAGGACGAGTCTCAGTAAGCAGTATGTGTGGTGGTTGAGCAGTATCAGCACTAGCAGGAGTAGTCGAGGGAAGACACGGTGCACGCTGAAAGGACTGGGCTAAGCATGGCACACTTAGTTAACTGATGCAATGGGCAGTGGGTTAGCGTGTCTGTGTGTTGGCTGAAGGCGAGGAGGAGGAGAGGGAAGTGGCTCTGGGCTGCATGGCAATGTCCACAGATAATGCGATGATGTTGTCTCCTAACTCAACTGGAGAGAAATTATTTGTACACAAACACGTCCCGCAATGGATCACTCGTAGAGTCCCCACTTCTCAGCCTCAGCACATGGACCTATCCAGTTTCAGCCTTGCACATTGGACGACGAGCTGCTTGCTCTCAGACCGACGTCGGGAACTCTTACTCGTACTTGCAACGTTTAAGAGAAGAAGGACCGCTAGCAGTGGCATCAGTTGGAGATATGTACCTACATCAAAGATAATGGAAACATCATTAATGGACATCTTTGTGAGCAAGGACTCATCACTCACAGATCAATCAAAAGAGGAATCACTCGGATCACACACAGACATGATAAGATTTAAGATTTCATGGAGAGAGAGAGCGTGCAGTTGTAATAATAACTGATAATGCCTTCTGTAGCAAATATGAACAGAAAGATTTTTATTTTTTACCATCACATTCTCAGGAAACTCAAGATCAGCCGACAACCAGATTTGTGCGCATTCTGGTTTAATCTCATCTCTACATGTACGTATATTTGGAGAATCATGAGACTCTGTGATTTTGCATCATTGCCATGTTGTAATGCACCTTGTCGTTGCTATAATGAGGGAAGGTCGGGTGCTACTGCGCTGCCTTCCCATTCCTAAATACGCATGATGCGTGTAGCTACCTAACTACTCTAATAATAATAATAATTATTATTACATTCAACTAGGTACTTCTTTCTTTTACAGTCGTTACAGATACAATTTTTTATTATGATAAGAGCACGCCCACTACATAGCATAGTAGGTACTGCTTGCTGTTCTTCTTCTAGTTAGAATATTACAATGAAATGTTAAAGTGTGGAACAAAAGAAAGCCGTTGAGGACACTCTCTACTTGTTGTGATACACTGATCAGGCTAATGAGATGCAGAGAGTCTGTTGCGATTCTGTTATGCAATATGAAAGAACGATTTTTTATTTATTTGTTATCTATTCGTAGAAAATATGTTAATGTATAGTCGCTTCTGTTACGTCCTATTTCTGTTCACTGGAGCTGGTTTGTTTTGTGTCTAAATCGTTTTATAGGATTCGTTACAAGTTGCCATGCCTGAACTCACAACAATAATAAATGATGTAGGTATATTTGAGGAACATGAATCGAATTATTTGGATACAAAACCTACCAGCTTCCTCCCTCACGCATTAACCTCTAGATGATTGAGCCCTCTTCGAGGGCTATAGAATGGGATATATTTAACTCATCCCTAAAACAATTTAAAATTTCCCTGAAATAGTCTTAAAATATCCCTAAAAGCGATATT
>JAAAYG020000706.1:0-33276 GCA_009936455.2 Tomocerus minor
AGTGGGTCATGGCTTCGCAAAATCATTTTGCTATTTCTAAAGCATGGGAAATGTCACCAATCAGCAATCAAGCAGGATATTTTTAATGTGAGTATCCCGATATTATGATATTATGATTTCCTAAAGAAAAGTCAAAATAAGTCAAATTAAAATCATAACCTAACCTAACATTTTCGACCCCTGTAAAATTATCGACAACTCCCTCAAAAAAAAGTAGACACAATTTGAAAATTTCTGTTTTTAATGGAAATTGCAAAATTTCAAATACCTACATATAGTGAGCTGGAGCTCTCAATAGCATCTTGAGTCTTGAATTAATGATGAAAACATTAGACAATTTCCTGAGAGTGGCTCAGATCATTCGTATGCTGATTAGGCTACTTCCTGTTCCCCCTTAGTTGTAATATTTTGTTTCTTAGTTTCGTTTTTCATTAGAGAGCGTCAGTGAGATTTGAGCTCCGCGTGTACAGAGAAATAGTAGAAAATGACTATCGTACAAACAGACAGGAAATTATTGTCTTCATGCTAAAGCTAATTGCAACTTGCAATTCCCATGACCCACTACTCAGTGTTCCATTTTTCCCACCTTTTCCGAATTTCTCCCACCCGTCGGTTCAACTCAGAAAACGACAGATTTCAAAAAAAAAATCATCAAAAAAAAGAGAGCTATTCGATTTTATGTTTAATTCAATTCAACACTCCTACTTTCCATTTTCATTCATTTGCTTGTGAGTTATTGTAGTTTCAAAAATCCATTTCTCCCTTTTTGGAGGGATAATTCGCCCGCAACTACTCTCACAACACTCACAAGTTGTTTATGGCTCTTAATATTTCTATGTGCTTCATGTCAATTCATACCAAAAAATATTTTTCTCATTCCCAACTCACAGGATTAATGAGTTGAAAAGGTAGTAGTAGGACGAAATAACTAGTCAACTCTTGAAAGTTATAAACTGAGCAACGCTAAACTGTAGTCCAATAAGTCTCGTCTCGGAGCAACAACCCAAGTTTGCAATTCTACGAAATTCTCTACAATAGAAATGTGTGTGCAAACAAATACATTTAAGCAAAATATTTAATTTTCTATTTGCTAAGATTTGTCTCCTATTTTATATTAATCTTTCAATTCGTGTAGTGTATAGATAGTTTTTTATAGGTGTGAATTATAATATCGAAAGTATATTTGGAGGACGTGTCCCCTAAATCCGAGAAAAAAAATCTAGTTTTAGAGAAAAAGTCCAAATTATCAGCTTCTAAAGTGCTACAAGATAGTCATTAACCGGTTCCGACAATTTTGATAGTTTTGCTTACGCCACTTTTCCCACTAACAATTTTCACGCTAGTTCAGAGTGTAAATTGTAGTTTTATCTAATTGCTCGATCTTGTAGTAATATTTTGTTGGTTTAAAAAAATCAGAATGCTGTTGACGCATGGAAGAGATGTTGTCTCTTTGACGAAGAAGTTACCATTTTCTAAAATGAAGAAATTAATAATTATGTCTCAAGAGATTTCAACAGCAGCTGAGGAATTGCAGGCCAATTCAAACTCTGGAAAGGAAATGCTGAAGAAAAGCCTCGAATCGGGAATTGCCAAGATCTCATTTTCAAAGCATGCAGTTTTTAATGGTACCTATTAGACTTTGTCCAATAAATTATTAAGCCCCTACTAATTACTATTGTCCCCTACTAACTAATTATATATTTAATGCAAATCTAGATCAACTCCAGAATGAATGTAATAATAATTTCCAAAATCTTATTCTGAAAATTCTTAATGAATTTTCCTTAGGTACTTTACATCAGTCTATATCCTCTCTACATGAGTGGAGGAACGGAAGGGGATTGATTTTGAATTCGGACTGCAACTTTATGAACAATCGTTGGATAAATGAAATTATTAACGAGGACGGCATGAAAGATTTACTGTGTAAATTGCACGAATTGGTTCATTGTATCCGAACTCTTCCATTCATCTCCGTCTTCCTCTTGAATGGCAAGGTAGGTACATTTATTTCAATTGTGAACTTTTGTGACCTAACTTTATGTGCAAATTCGGAAAGCTTAGTCTTACCATTTTAATATTTTTCCTTCAGCCCTTTCCATAAACTCTTTTTTAATTGTGTAGCTAATAATAAAAGTCAAATGGACAAAAAAAACGATGGAGGTGTAACAAGAAATTTTCTTTAGTCCTCAGGAATCGGAACAGATTTGTTTTTGTCGACCGACTTCCGTCTTTTGACACCAAGGAGTGAATTAAATTTCGATCATTTAAAGTTTGGGCTACCACCGCTAGCTGGGGGAGTGGAGTTGCTGAAGAACGTGACGGGGGAGCGTGAATGCTTGAGATTGTTGTTCCTGCGAGAGAAACTAAGTGCAGAAGCAGCCGTGGATCTCGGTCTTGCCGATCAGGTCTTGAGTAGGAGTGCAGAGGGAGACGGTGGGGGTGGTGGCGTGGGTGGAGGGTGGTCTACTGACGAGCAGGTGAAATCGGCGGAAAATTGGCTACTCGATCTTTTAGGTCGGACTAATGAAGATGCGAGCATTGTCCAGGCAGTGAAACGAATCCTCGTGTCCACCCGAGATGGAAGTGGCGCAAGGAGCCGGAAGTTGGACGTCGAGAGCCGTGAGATCTGCAGCTGTCTACATGGCCAGCCACACTTGACCGCCATGGGCCTCTGCTCCGAACCCAGTCTCGCCCACCTCCCACCACCAACGCATCATCATCCTCCACATTTCATGGCAACAGACTATGCCAAAGATGATTCCATCCTTTGACTTCTTGTAAAAAATATTCTGTTCACTCCTGATGATGATCATATCTTTATTTCCACATTGTTTTGTTGTAGGTAATCTTAAATAGTGTCATAATCATTTTGTACGTTTTCCTAAATATAATTTTTTATTATAATTACTATGATTGACATTCCGAAGCATTTCCTAATTATTAATTATCTAGAGTATAACTTGCAATAAAACAAAAATTGAATTCGACGAGGAATTAACATGCAGATTGTAATTGAGTGCGTAATTCATAACTCTGCAAGTATTCTACATATTTACCTACTCATTTAATCTTAATTTTATCTTGTCTAGATTTCTCACATCTCACAGTCACAATAGGTCGAAGCGGGTAATCTCTGAAAATTTTTGGTGGATTTTGCCTAGCTGCCTAAATAATTGGAACACTATACTACTACGACTTTCTACCATGTTTTGCATTCGAACACATGTATTTTTGTACACGGATTCATATGCATATGGGGTGATGATCATCATAATGTGGGGTCCCACAAGTTCACAACCCTTTTGCAGTTTGCAGCTAGAACGGATGTTTAAAGCACTAAAATGTTGGCAAACATTGTTGATTAGTCTAATTTCGGCGGTAAATACTGCTACTGTTATTATAGGATGATATTACATGGCTATTGTCTATAATCTGTAGCGTGTAGCAAACCGCAATAGTCACTGGTGCATGAGCTACGTCACTATTAAAACCACAAGAATATCATTTATCGTTGCTCCACACCATGCATGGGGTGATATGCCTCGTAAACTTCTTTCTCTCATTTAGTTACAATCAGCATAAAATTATTATTCATTCAAGAATTAGATTTTTCAACACTGCGTGTAATACTGCAGGTGTAGCACACAAATATTCGGAGGGCAGTGATGATTCTGAGGGAGGAATGAGGAACACACAGGAAAATATTCTGACATATTCACCTAACAAATGTATAAGTCCGATTCAGCAGATTTTGATTTTATTCTAGTCGAGTTCGTAACTGGATTCAGTGAGGAGTGTCCTAGATATACATGCTCGCATAATTAAATAGTATTTAGTTTGAAAAATACTAAATAACGACAATAACTGTCAGACTTAATAAGAGTATAACTGACTGAGCATGTAGAACATACGCAGTTAACACACTAGCATCAAGTTGGGAGTACCTACATAAAAAGCAGTTTTTCAGATCCTAAAAAACTTAAAGACTTGTGAATCAATAAAGTTCATCCTTTGAGAGAAGGAAAACATTGAAGCTTGACTGGGGCAAGGTTCCTTTCGTCAATGCTCAGTTCTGTTGTTCTAGGTACAATTAATTTTACAAGTAGCAAAGGACCTTGTTCACATTACTTTATTATATGGCATTAGTTATGGGCCCCAAGTGGAAATTATAGGCAATTTAAAGCTAATTTAACGCTAACTTTTACTTTAAAAGACAAACAAAAAGCAAGGATTGTTACTACAATTAATTTCTTTGTGAAATCATGCAGCCAAGGTCATGTCTTACGTAGTAAGTACAATATAAATCAATTATAATATTATTATATATGATCATAATATTTAAGTAGGCTAATATTATTGTTCGAAATAAATCTTTATATGGACAATACGGAGTCAATTTTGTGAGTGGACCTTTTATAATGGCTATATACAGGGTCAGTCATATGAACATGATGCCCATCTCGTTTGAATCTCTGTGTCTCTAGTGTCTAAGTAGTGGGCGGCTTTGGTTGATGTTGACTGAGGACTTTAAAAGCACAAGGTAAATAGGCAAAAAATGGGAATTCAACTTTTAGTACTTCTCAAGAGCAATAAGATACAGAAGGCAATGTGCAACAAGTAGATAGATACGTACATCTACAGCATAATATTGTATTTATTACTATGCTAAAAAAAATTGGGCATATTTTAATGAGTGATATGGACATTGATAGTTTGTTCCCTTTGAAAATAATTGGGTCACTTATAAACTTGAGAAGCATTTTAATGTGACTTGGCTTTACGCTCATGAGATGTTTGTTTTAGGGGTGGAGGAAGATTTAGTGACTCAAAAAATCCCTTATAAAAGCTTAAAATCCTGTATTTGTACCACTGCAAATTTTTAAACCCTAAACTCGGGCACACTCCAAAAATCTCTACTCCTGGTTACAAAAATTCGCCTTCATTGCGCCCATATCAGTACCTACAATAAAATTATTGTAGTAAAAACTTCTTCATAAATTGAGTTACAGCATTAGATTTTTTCCTCATTTTGCTACAAATTTTCTACGTCAATGGAAAAAGGGAAAAACAGTGACTACCTGAAGTGAATAGTAATAATAGGAAGAGCCAACTAACAAAGTGACGTAAAATGGAGATATAACATCATCGTTTCTACACTACGAACTCTACAATCTGGGTTTCTCCACATTTCAGAGCGTAAGTAATGAATAAAAAATGACATTTCTTTTGTAGAAGTTGGGCGTAAGGAGAAATGTACTCCTCTGTTGAATTACCGTTGACGTAATTACGCAAGAAATAGTTTAAATGTTATGTAATGTTATGTAAGGTCAAATGCAATTACATGGAGGGCCACTGCAAATAATCACATAATTTATTGCCTAAAAAATAATGAAAATTCCAGTGTCAACAGAGTTGCAAATTGCAATCTGGAATTTATTTCCCTTTCAAAGCATTTTGGTTGAAAAAGTGAAATAAATGAAACAAAAAAGTGGCCAAGAATTTATTTCAACACTAAAGATTATTTATTATTTTACTAAAATTACTAAAAAGTGAATTAAATGAATTTAATTATTTAATTCTTAAAATTTATAGCGCTAATTTCATCAATTTCAAGGAAAGAGGAATTTTTTGTTTATTTATTTCGCCTAATTACTTCTTGTGAAAGTTTTAAATGGCCACTCTCGGTTTTAATTATAAAAATGAGTTTAATTTTCAAATTACGTAAATTCTACTGACGTTCCTTATTTATTGAGGATGTACTCATTTCTAGAAAGGGAGCTGGGAGTCGGAGCATAGTTATAGTAACATGTCATTTTTGACTACGAACTGTCCTGAACTTCTGGATGCTAACTGACTGATGAATTACTAAGTAGACAGATTGTATGCATGCAGAGAAATAGGAAGAAGAGCAAGAAAGAGTACGTACCTTGGTCAAGCCTTTTGACTTCATCCGTGTTGTACTGTAAGTAATTGTAGTGTAAAATGATGTGAGTGCAAGCTACAGTGCACAATGTGTAATAAAATAAATATCCAATCCAAGTGGGGCTAATAGGAAGATGCGAGGAATTGCACGTGTTGGGACTTGTGATGTCAGTGATGTGAGATAAAGCAAAAAACAAAGGACAAAACACGAAAAGGTGCACATCAGAGCAAAGAATCTTATCACACCACAAATAATATACATCTAAATCTTCACTTAAGACAACTGCAGTTGAAACAACTTTTTCAAACTGTCACTATTTGTTCCTCAGCTAATTTACACCAGAAACCAAGGAAAATCATTTAAAAGTAGTACAATAAATATTTATCTAAGGATAGTTGCCCCATTTCTACGTTTTTTTTTCAATTTCGTCAAAACTATCAAACTTTTCACAAAAATATCCGACAGTTTCTATCGATTTCAAGAATAAAACTTTTTGTAATCTTTTTCATGAAAAGGATCACGAGATAATAACATTTTGTATTAATAATCGAGAAAGGAGTTGACAATGGAGTCTGAAAACGGGGAAGAGCCGATAGCGGTGATCAGCTACGGCTGTCGCTTTCCAGGTGCCAACAATCCGGAAGAATTTTGGGATATTTTACTGGGAGGAGTGGATGCCACGAGTGAAGTGCCGGCAGATCGTCCGTACGCCGAAGAAATCCGCTCAAAGCATATCAAACGAGGTGGATTTCTCAAATGCAGTGTGGATAGTTTCGATGCGAACTTCTTCAACATCACAGCAGATAAAGCTCCGTTTCTTGATCCGCAGCAAAGATTGCTTTTAGAAGTTGTTTGGGAAAGTTTGGAAAGAGCGGGTATAAATCCCCACAGCCTTTCCGGTGTAGATTCAACGGGAGTTTTCATCGGAGTTTGGTCAAATGATTATCGAGATATTTTGCAGAAACACGCAGCGAGTTTTTCCTCTTGTGAGTACCACGTCGCCTACCTGAGTTTCGCACTTGGCATTACTGCTGCCCGGATTTCTTACTTTCTCGGACTTCAAGGTCCACACGGTTCGGTTGATGCAGGATGCTGCTCTTCGTTATACAGTGTGCATCAAGCTGTGTCCAGTCTTCGACAAGGAGAGTGCTCTTTAGCCATTGCTGGAGGTGTTAACCTAATTCTACATCCCGCAATTGGAAAATTGAATTCTTTAGTTTTGGCGCCAGACGGCAGGTGCAAATCTTTCGACGCAGGCGCAAATGGCTTCGGTCGTGCCGAAGGATGCGGTGTTGTCATCCTGAAGAGACTTTCCGATGCTTTGAGAGATGGAGATAAAATCGAAGGGGTCATCCGAGGGATATCTATTAATGCTGATGCCACGTCTGCCACATTTGGAACACCGTGCAGAGTCGCTCAAGCAAAAACTATCCGTGGGGCATTAAAAGCTGCGAACCTTGGCCCGGAAGCAGTTTCTTATGTTGAGGCGCATGGCACTGGGACAGAAGTGGGAGATACCGTCGAAATATCAGCAATTAGTTCAGTATATTCAACGGAAAAGCGAAGAAAAGATTCCCCGGTGGTAATTTCTTCTGCGAAACCAAATATCGGTCATTGCGAAGCAGCGGCAGGAATGGCTAGCATGTAATGAATACAATCTAATTTTCAATATTTATTATTATTGTTCTGTAATAAATGCAATTTTATATTTTAATTTGTGATTTTCCATGATTTTCCAGTATAAAAGTGTTACTCGCCATGAGATTTGGTATTATCCCGCCTCACATTAATTTCAAGATGCCCCATCCTTGTATTAATCTGCATTCAATTCCCGCTGTAATTCCAACGGTAGCTAGAAAATGGAGTCCGGGGCGAAGAATTGCTGGAATTAGCACTTTCGGACTTGGCGGGCATAATGCACATCTCATTATAGAGGAACCACCATCCGTAGTGAGGAAAATCGTGGAGGAAAATTCTTCGCTGAAACTTAGAGCGGAACATATTTTAACCTTGTCTGCAAAATGCGAAGGAGCATTGAAACAAATGATCAGTGACTACACAGAGTTCTTAAAAAACAATGATGACATAGAAAATATTGCGTACACAGCCAACACTGGCCGAGCTCATTTTCCACATCGATTAGCTGTGATCGGGAAGTCTTCCCATGAAATCTCCGAAAAGCTCGAAGAAAGCGATTATATTTCTGCAATTTGCAAACTTCCCAAGAAAACCACGAATAATAATGTAGAAAATTACAATAAAATTGCGTTTCTCTTCAGTGATCACACTGTAAATTCCGAAGGGTTACTAGTTGACTTGTATGACACTCATTCAGTTTTCAAAGAAACCATGGATAAGTGTAGTAACCTGTCTGGTATTCCTGTTTCCCAAATGATAAATGGAAAATCAGGTAAAAGTGAGTTTGTGAAACTGCCCGTTTTATTTTCAATACAATACTCTCTTTATAAATTGTGGGATTCCTTTGGAATTCGGCCAAATATCGTTCTGGGCTACGGCCTAGGTGAATACACTGCTTCTGTTGTGTCGGGAAAGAGCTCTTTAGAAGCTACGATGAAATTCCTTGTAGAGAATAGCAAGGAAATGAGCAAATTGCCAGATGCGATGTTTTTAGCAGTAAATACTTCTGTAGAGAAAATTGAATTTTTAATCGAAAAATTTCTCAATGAAAATCGTTCCGCTTGGCTAAATATTTCAGCCGTAAATACTCCTGAGGAAGTTGTTGTTGTCGGAGAGAGTGATTGTGTCAATGCCTTTGCAGATTTCTGCGAAAAAAGTCAACGTGGCTATGAAACTCGCTGGGTTGCTGATTACAAAGCAATTCATTCCAGACCAGCTCAAAATATTTTGTTGGCAACCCCTGAAAATCTTCCTGGCACGGAAAATAGAAAATTCCACTGTGAATTTGTTTCGTGCGTAGAGAACGGAGAAAACGTTTTATCTTCGTGCGTGAATTTCGCTGACAGTTTTCCACGACTCTGGGATTCTGGCTGTAGAATTTTCATTGAAATTGGACTAAATCCCGTCATTTTGGGATTGGCAATGGCCAATTGTCCTCAGAGCTCAGCCAGGGAAGCCTTGTGGCTACCAACATTGAGGAGATGCGAGGAAAACTGGACAACGATTTTATCCAGTGTGGCCAAACTTTATTTACGTGGACTGGAAATTGATTGGCAGAGCTACGATCCTCCTTATCATCGGGAAAAACTCCAGACTTTACCCACTTATCCTTTCCAGCGAAAACGTTTTTGGATTGAGTGACTTTTTTATTGCCACCATGTGATTTTCTAATGTTTCGATGAAATAAAGTTCATTCAATTCTATCCTATCCTTGATATACACAGATCATTGTAATCGGAGGATATCCTAATAGAAATGTAGTTAGCTAGAGAATACAAACGAACATAATGTACATTAATAATTAACAAATATTAAGATTTCTAGTGTCTGACAATAAAGCATCATCTTTTGTATTAAGCCATGATTAATAAATAAAATAAATAAAAAGTTCTAAATCGGCTACAGAATCCCACTCTGCATAAACTATGATCGTAAAAGCCGTTTCTGGTTGTTTTTATTACAATTTCGCAGAATAAAAATACTTTAATTGTTTCCCTTAATCATTTTATGCCACATTTTAAGACTCATTTCTCTTAAATGCGCTACGTAGAACTTATTATGATTTATTTTTCATCAGTTATTTCTTTTGCTATTTAAAAAAGGTTAAAAAATAGCAGATTTTTCAGGAAATGCTTTTTATACTATAGGTAATGAGCATGAGTTATTATTCTTACATGAACTGGATGCATAAACTTAGTTGAATTCATTCTATTGTGGATTACTACTACTAGGAGCTTAGAAGTCATAAAATGATAAATATTTGAAGTGACAGAAGTAATCAGTTCTTCGGTGCTGAGGGATGAGGAAAGAATTTCTAAGGCGAACGTGTCAACGTTCTCTTCCGACGTAGATGAGCTCATTTGGAAGTGCTTATTAAATAACATTCCGCATATTATCAGTCATATTAGCTGACAAGTCAGTTTGGCAGAAACACAAAATTCCAAAAATGTGTGATTCAGCATAGAAAGACGAAAGATACGAAGAGAAGAAGAAAAGCGAAAAGTCGGTAAAAAATGCGTAAGGTACAAGCACCTTGATAAATATTCATTTCTCCTGTAGTGCCAGACTTTACGGCGAAACAAAAACTTCCATGTCCATTCTTACCTTGCGTTACATTATTTTTCTACCTTCATTTTCACAACTCATTTTTCTCCTAAAAATCCACCATTGGCGTTATACGTAGAGATGAGATGTGAATGTGAATGTGAGTGAGCAGAATATTATTATCACAGAATTAATCATTGCATATGCGATGCGTGACGGTCATTTGCCAAGATTTGCAACTGCCCAACATTCTCGTATAACAAAAAAGCTCGACTCGCATGTAAATCAGATAATGTTACAAGACGGTGCTAATAAATCCTTGTTTTCTCCGACTATTACCTCAGAAATGAGATAATTGTCATAATTGACTGAACTCGCTAGTTGACAACTCTTTCCACAAAAACTTTAAATACCTACCTACGAGAAACAGTCAAGATAGAATACAAGAACAGGGTTTCATTTCTTTCAAGATTCAATAATTTCTTATTTAATTAAGGATATTTATTTTATTATTCACAATTTTGCTATTTTATCAGATTTGTAACAATATCCTTTTTAAAAGACATTTATAGGCTTACATTACAATACTATCCTGGAATTATGAACTACAACATTTTTTTGTAAATATATAACTTGAAAAATTCTCTGAACCAAGGGGGGTGAACGTGGTCATGGATATGTGGTTTTTTTCATAGTAAGGTGGCGAATATGGAGTCATTTACATCGAAAGGGTCCTGAGAGCTATAGCTATTGGGAGATTATGACAGCGAGCAAATTATTACTAGACTGAGGGGAATTCATTAGCCTTCAACACGTTTATGAAATAAAAAATATATCAGGCAAATAGTTTGTTTATGTCGCAGTAGATTTCGAAAGAAATCCCCAAACTTCGCCACCTTACAAGGAAAAAACCCCATCAATATGGAAATGTTCACTCCCCTTGCTCTGAACTATGAAATGAATTGAATTTTATTATCCCACGAAAATAAGGAAAAATGTTTTTAAACACGGAACAAAATATTTTGACTCCCTGTTCAACTCTGTAGATTTGACTGATTTCATTGCTCCCATCATTTTATTACATTTCTTTTAATAAATAGCCCTAAAGAGAGCATAACACAAGTTGTAAACTAATTCTGTGAAGATTCAGACGAGATATATGTATTGCTGCGAGCCAAGTTCAACGATGAAAGAGTGATGATGATAATTATGATTTGCAGATTGTTGTAAAAATGAAAGGACATTGTCTTTCGTCTCTTAATTTTTTCCAGTGCGTCTATATAGAACTTTATGAGAGAGTCAATGAATTGAGAAGCGTCTTTGTCGGAGAAAGAATTCATTGTCTACCTAAAGACAAAACGTACATACAATGTCATTGTCATCATTTAAATCTGTAATATTTTCCAGACATTTCTCATCGCCATTAATAATGTTTGTACCGCAATTCAGGCCGCCTTCAGGCTAATAATTCTCCTTCAACATCAGCAAAGTCTCAAATTACATTTTTAAGGAAATCAAATCAGTTTCTGCTCATGCATGCCAAAAAAGGAGATTTAATTAGGGAATACAGGTAGCTATCACGGAAAATATACTCTACATTAGATCATAATGAGACATAATTACGTTACTTTTGAAGTTTTGACTCGATCCTGAATGCAACAGGTGGTCTTCCTGTCCTGAAATACTTTTAGCTAGAGCTAAATGGCACATTCTTTAGCATTGCATTTACTACAAAATAAGTAATACAACTTGGAAACTGTTAAAAAAATTGATGGGAACCTTAAGTTCTGTTAATTTCATTCTAATTATGACAAAACAATTAAAATAGAAACTAGAAACCCAAATTTGCGGGCGTCACTCGTTCCTTATTTTTTATTTCTAAAACAAAAGTTTTCTATTTAAATAGGAAGATTATGGTCAGTGTCTGATGTTTTATGTTTATTTCGCTACTTTTTGGTTTCTTTAATAAAGCAACAAAAAATGAAAATGATGCCCATCTTTTATTATGGATTTAAATCAGGACGGTGGAAGGAAAGTACCTCTAAACATTTTGCAGGGCTATAAGAAATGCGTTGTAGCCAAAAAGTCCAGTGATTTCGGCCTTTTCAGTTAACCTCGAGGAGTATAAATGTTCAGCTCATCTTTACTCGATTCCCCATTAAGAAAAGAACTGAAGAAATGAAAATGATATTTGCCCACAGTTAGGTGCACTGCTGCAAAACGAGATGGCTAGTTAAGATCGGATGCTCATTAAGTGTGAATCTTGTTCATACTCTCTCAAGTGTGCACTTTTTTTCTAAAAGAAACATCATACTAGGAAGGACTCATTATTTTTTGCCCAACTCTGTGAAGTTTATAAAGTTATTTTTAATATATATCCCTCTCACACAACTATTTACTTCTGTTTCCATAATTTAAGCTTTAGGTACTTGCTTTACTTGTAATATTTTATGCTTCTTAATTAGTAGTAGTCGTTTAAATAACAACAAAAACAAAACTAAAACGCAATAGAAAGTCATAGGAATTAATTACAGAAGGAGAAATAAAGTTTTTAATTGAAATACTCAAACAGCCGTTTTTACGTATTTAACAAATTACACATAAATTAAGCAGTATAAAATTAAATTTTCCAAGAAAATCACCTTAGGTATTTTTTATAGATGCACAAAAGTATTCAATTAATCAATTTTTAATGAAATGATTTTGAGGAACTCCTGGGATTTCCAACAAATATTTTTGAATGAAAATGGAACTTGCTCGACGAGAGATTTAAAAGCAAAATGGACTTTTGCAATTGTAGCCTGTAGGGATTTAATTTTGTAAGAATCTGATCAGAATTCAAAGTGGCTGAGTTTTGTGTTCGCATTGCGTAACGTAAAAGGAAGTTACGTACTGTGCACATCAATTCTACGCGTCGTAACGCCAGAGATGCGTAATGGCAATGGAAATGTAATTGACCTTTAGACGAAACTCTAAGAAAACTTGTAGTTTTACTACAAATACAGCTACAAGTGTCTATTCTAGTACAAATTAAAGTAACTAGGATCACAGTTGTAGATTTTCATCTAAGAAACTAGTTTAGTAGATAGCGTCAGTTATGAAATCATACTCACAGACAACTTTTATTTACTCGTCTAGCCTTTTTAGGATGAAACTAAAACGGTCTACAACCTTGAACCACTTTTCTAGAAACTAGTTTTAAGGAAAGTTGTATAGAAACAATTCTACTAGCACAGTTACTTGCACAAGGCTAGTGAAAACTAAAACTAGCTTCTTTCACTCTTCTATTTTCTCTGTAGAATTGTTACATGCAAATGTGAATAGCCAAGGAATAATTCAAATTAATAATAGGAAGTGTTTAATAATTGAATACTGTAAAATCTGTAGATGATCCCAGGTAAAATTTTAATCCAGGAAAGGAGGAGAAAGATAAAAATTCTCATTCCGTCGATAGTGCCATTATTTTTAAGGCAAATTTTATTTTAGAGATTGTAGATGTTGCAAATTTTGTTTAGCAACTACCTATGGCTAAAGAACATAAACTTTTGCCAACATGTAACTTAATAAAAAAAATAATATGAAAAACATAAATTGCCGAGAAGTTGAGTTGAGGTTATGGATGTGAGTGAGGGATCTGTGAACTGAAGAAGAGGAGATTCATGCTTCGTGGACTTCCCTATGAGGGGCAATGAGCTTTATTGCTTTGCAGTAGATTATTTATTTATACAAAATATAAGTCGGACATTTTCTGTTCGGTTATATTATTAATGCAGCTGTGCGTAAGGAAATTAAAGCAGAGCTTTATGAATTTATGATAACATAATAATATAGAGTTTAATATAGAGAATTTAGGTAGCGATGTTACATATTTATAACCAGTATACATCTTTATGGCATATACAGGTACCTATTCAATTACCCCTTTACATTTTACATTTTCTTCACTATTTAGTCATTTAGCAAGATAAAGGCTTTTGGTAGTTTAATGCAGAAGATGTATGTATACAACAACATTGCCAATATAATATGGGTACTAAATATGTAATAGAGGGTAGGTCTAGTAGCAACTGCTTTAAACAAAACCTACAAGGAAGGCATTCATTGAATTTTAAAACAATGTTTCAAAAAATTCCTTTTTACAAAAAGCTATTTTTGGTATACAGTAAAACAACTTAATTGCAAATTATTATGATTTTATGTTTTTACAATTTCTGTTCTAATTCTAATTCTATGTTTCTAATTTTAACATGAATACCCTTTCTAATTCCTAATAATATCAAACATGAGTGCCCTATTCTAAATCCCAATAACATGAGTGACCCTATTCTAAATCCCAATAACATGAGTGCCCCTATTCTAAATGTCAATAACATGAGCACCCTTAATATTTAAATGAGCACCATGCATTATATTCAGTATTTTGATTTGTTTTAGAGGTTATATACATAAATATGCTATAATTAATGTTATTCTCTTGTTTTAGGCAATATTTATAGTTTAATGAGCTATATAAATCTTTAAAAGTGCATCTTGGTTTTTCGACGTTGCTTTAATTAAGAAAAAGGAGTAATTTTGTGGTCCCTGGTTGTAATGTAGACATTTGCTTGATGTTTCATAAGTTAAGGGAAGTGAAATTGGGAGAATAAGTGGACAGGATTAGTAAGAATGGGTGAACTGGACTTTAGCTGAGCGTAGTTTGGGATTTGTTGCGTGCTTTTCTGTATCACCTTAGCCTCCCCTCCTGGTCTCATTTGGGATTTCTCCTGTAAAATGTTTTCGTGGCTCAGATGTGGACCTGTGGAGTAAGAGAGACGAAAGAAGAGAACGTTGACCAAATTCTATATATTAATTCTTCTGAGGTTTACGCTCATTTCACTCACCACTGTAATTTCTCCGAGTCCTCTCCGTGTTCGCGTAGAGCAGAAATATCAGAGCAGATCCGCCAAGAAGAGCAAGGGATAGGGAGCTACTCTAATACTACCAAATTGAATCATCCTCTTTTACAAATATATTTCTGCAGTTACTCTCTGCATGATTGTTTCATTGTCAGTAACACATTTCGTGGCACTAATCACTCTCCAACACCCTCCCAACACATTACCAACCATTTGCGAATTAAATACTAAACTCTCAATTCAATTTAAAGTGTTTTTAATTACTTATTTACTACTCACATCTAATCATTTCAAAACAACACTTAAAATATCCTGAAATTCTTTCAAGGAATTCCAGAGAGATTTGTGTTAGTGTTGCAATTTCCAGTGATTGATGTGAGCGGACACAAAAAAAGCAATTTCCAATTTCTTTGCTGAAACAATTTAATTTATCATTACTCCTGTAGAGTTATAGGAAATCATTTAAAGTCTATAAAAGACCGTTATTTCGTAGTAATCAAGAATTCAAAAAAGAAATCCTGTTTCAAGGAATTTCATTCCTGAATCGGAAATAAACGGCATCTCCTGCTGCGCAAAATGCATGGTAAGTTTTGTTTTGAGATTTTCCTTTAGTATGAAATAACTTTTACCAGCTGTAGGCCATATATATTTAATTGACTCCTTATATTTTCAATTCAGCGATGATTTTTAATAGAATAATTAACTATCATTGAATTAATTAATGTTTTTAATATATAAATAAAAGGTACTTGATAAAACATGGTCACTGATTTTAAAGATGGTTTAATTTTGACATGAATATCTCGTAAATGTTGTTGATTACATTAAAACTTAGGGAAAATTAGGGGTTAAAGATGTTTTTATTCGTAAGTACTTGGCAATAAAATTCTGGCAAAATTGACCTGTTTTTTATCATGTATTTTGATGATAAGTGTTTGATAAGAATCTACACGGATAGCGCATGTAGTTAACTTTAAGTATCGTTAAGAAGATTACGGCATTTTTCTGTTAAGTTGATATGATGGTTGGGTGGCTTGGCGTGATACATTCACGGACGCACCAAAAATCCTCTCATGCATTTATGCGGATTGGAGTTGGTTAGAGTTATGGCGTCCATCTCGCGGAACGAAAGGACTCTGATTCACTGGCCGCTGTACTACGCATGTGTAGAGCGTTTTTTTGTTGGGAGAGGACTGCCAGAGGATAGGAATGTTATTTTTTAGGGGTCAATCTCCGCTGACAGACAAAGAGAGCCAAGCCATGCACTGTGAACAACGCGTCAGATAGTCCATTGATTCTTAAGGGAAAACGTGTTCCGAGATCACTGACCTTAACATTTCAAGTTTTTCTCGTTTCAATTGAGCACGATGAGATAAAATGTCGAAAATCCGGTTTAATGTTTAATAATTGCAACACCCTTTTGAATTCTGCGATTATCAGCTAATTTTATGACTTTTGGAATGGATTCAAAATTGCATTCACGGATTATTACTTTGATTTAGCCGACCCCAAAGAGCAGGCGTGGGTGACTACTGCCCTTGATGACTCCCAATGTTTACGAGCCTTGGTTCTCTGTCGCTCTCTCCGACGCGTTTTCACCAATCGGAAAATTTCCGCACTCGTTACAAAAAATGTGTCCAGGTCCATGCGACTTTTGTTGGAGGAACAATTTGACATCGTTTTGAAAATTGATGAGGAAGATGCTACCATTGGCAATTTGCCTTTCGATATCTACTCAAAAATCTACTGTTGGCAAATAACTGTTTTCAAAAAATGCATCTTTATTTCTTCTGACTCGTTGGTACTTATAAAAACCGATATCATCGCCCAAACATAATTCCAATAATAACAGAAATAATTTAACGGAAATATATATATCTTTGTAGGTGTTGGAGAATTGCGACAATATTTTCGAAAATAAGGAGCTGACTACTACATCAAATTTGTCATTTTTCATTTTCAATCCGTCTTTTGCTACTTATGACAAAATTTTCAACCTGGTCAAAGCGTCGAAAGGTAATTCTAAACTATTCACTATCTAAATTCTAAGCTACTAGTAAATCTAAACAAAATTAGAAAAAAATCCTAACAGCTGAATCAATTTTTATTTTTTTTAGATCATGAGGCTGCTTTTCGAAACTTTTTCAACTCCTCGGATGCCAAATCTCTTTTGCCTCAGGAATACAATCCTGATATCACCGAATCATTTACTTCTGAAGAGTGAGTTTACGAGATTTCTTTTTCAGATATTTATTTCAACATTCAAAAAATAAATCTTCTGCTAAAAATTACAGAATGAGGAGTGGTCGATTCAATGTGTGCAATTTTTTTTACATTTTCTTTCTGCAGATTTTCATCCTCCATTAAGAGTGTGCGATTCACCGGACGTAAGCCGTGGATGCCCTCCAAAAGCGGGGAATACACGACAAAATCTGAGGGCGAGTGGAAAGGACAGTTTTACGAGGTACCTACTTTATTTTTTAATCGTTAGGAAAAAGTCATAGCTCAAAAAAATATTTTTTGTCTTGAATTTTATTTAGATTCTCTCTCAAGTGTGGATGAACATTTTTTGCGAGGATGTTGCACCAAAACTGAGTTTTGAAATGGTGAGATATTTATTACTTTAAAATCTACTTGAGGGTATGGTAGCGAAAGTGGAAAATAATAATGACAATGAAAATGTTTCAGGAATTGCCTCCCGAAATGAAAGAGATCATTTCGAGTAACAGTTTCTTTGAATTGGAATTCTCCCGTGGAATGTCTTACATTTCGAAAGAAATGAATGAAAATCTAAACGACTCGATTGCGGTCATTGGTATGGGCTGTCGTTTTCCCGGAGCAAATTCACACGAGGAGTTTTGGGAACTTTTGAGTGAGGGAAGAGATGCTGTCAAGGAAGTTCCATTTGGAAGGTGGGATGCAAAAGATGTTGACATCGATGAAGAGGATTTGAGAAAAACGCAGGCAGGTTTTCTTAAATGTGCAGTTGACGAATTCGACGCGAAATTTTTTGGGATTAGCCCTCGGGAGGCGGGATTTATGGATCCACAACAAAGGCTGTTGCTGGAAGTTGCCTGGGAGGGTCTGGAAAATGCTGGAATTGATCCTACAACATTGAAAGGGAGCAACACTGGCGTTTTTGTTGGGATTTGGACTGCTGACTACGAAGCTCTACTGCGGAAACAATGCAGTGGAAACCAAGTACACCGAGTGTACTTGGGAAATGCCTACAGCGCTACATCAGCAAGAGTTTCATTTTTCTTGGGACTGAACGGGCCAAATATTGCCACCGAATCCGGATGCTCTTCTTCATTTGTCAGCATTCACTTGGCCAGTGAAAGTTTACGTCGAAATGTAAGATTAGAGATTATTTACTTAAAAATCAATTTTAAATATTTTCGTACAAATAATAATATGTCTGCATTACTCGTAAATTCATTCAAAGCAAAATATTTCCATAATTTATGCATAAATGGGATGATTTTTTGTGAACAAACATTTTAGTTATTATTAGTTATCTAAAACAAGTTAATTACTTTTGGAAGAAATGTATGTTTTCACCTTTCCCAACATTATTTACGCAAAAGATTAAAAAACTTTTTTACGAATTTTCTGACTTTCATAGGAATGTAATATGGCGTTGGCGGGAGGAGTGAATTTGCTTTTACATCCGTATTCGTTGATTGGATCTGAAAAGCCTTATTTCATGGCATCTGACGGTCATTGTAAAACTTTTGATGCGAAGGCGGATGGGTTTGGACGTGCCGAAGGATGCGGGATGGTAATCCTGAAGCGTTTCGTCGATGCAAAGAAAGATGGAGACCGAATTCTGGGAGTGATTCGTGGGTCAGCTGTGAATAGCGAAGGGACGACAGCCAGTTTTGGTACCCCAAGCAAACCCTGCCAAGAGCGGGTTATCAAAGACGCTCTAGAAAATTCTAAGATGAGTCCAGAGAAAGTGACGTATGTGGAGGCTCACGGAACGGGGACGATAGTCGGGGATCCTACAGAAGTGTCGGCTTTGACTGAAGCCTACTCGAAAGGGAGGAAGCAGCCATTGGTAATTGGATCAGTAAAGACTAACATCGGCCATGCCGAGGGAGCAGCTGGGGTGGCGGGACTTATAAAAGTAATTCTGTCGATGCAACATCAAACGATACCCCCTCATCGCAACTTTGAATCACTTAACCCGGACATTGACCTTGAGAGAATCCCTGCAATTATTCCAATTACAGCTCAAAAATGGGAAACTGTTGGAAATCAACCCCGCGTGGCAGGAATCAGCTCTTTTGGAATCAGCGGAACAAATGTCCATGTAATAGTTGAAGAGCCGCCGAAAACAAAGAACTTAAAACCTCCCCAACAATTAAGAGACCGTTCTCACCACATTTTGACACTTTCTGCTAAAAACGAGAGGGCACTTAATGAATTGTCCCTTAAATATCAAAATTACTTGGCCAAAAATCCAGATGCTAACTTTGCGGATATTGCCTTCACCACAAACAATGGTCGCGCTCATTTCCCTTTCCGCATGGCTATTGTTGCAAAAGATTTGGCATCCTGCAAAACTAATTTGGAAAAGAAAGTCACCATTTCTGGAAAATCTAAAGGAGGGCGAACTCCCGTGGCTTTCCTATTTACAGGTCAGGGGTCACAGTATCCTGGAATGGCTAAGCGCCTCTACGAAACACATCCAGTCTTCAAAAAATCTCTGGATTACTGCGAGACGACTTTGAGAAACAATTTGGGGATTTCCATCCTCGACGCAATTCTTCACGAAACAGTAGAAAACTCAAGTTCAATTTTGGACCAGACGCTATACAGTCAAACGTCGATATTTTGCATCGAGTACAGTCTTCTTCAATTGTGGAAATCTTTTGGAGTGGAACCAGACTACGTTTTGGGACACAGTGTCGGAGAATTCGCAGCTGCTACTGCGGCGGGAATCATGTCTCTTGCAGATGCCCTGAAATTGGTTTCCCAAAGAAGCAGCCTTATTCAGAGTTTGCCTCCTGGTGGCATGTTGGCTGTGAAAACATCTTTGGAAGCAGCTAAAGTTCTTGTCGACAATTTCACGAATTCTAGAAAGGGAATGTGGCTTGACATCGCTGTCGTTAACTCCATTGAAGAAGTTGTTGTTGCAGGTAAACAAACAACTCACATTCACACAGATAATTGATTCATAGATATTCAGTCAATTTATTTCATACTTAATTTCTTTGCAGGGCGACCGGAAACTTTGATCCTTTTCGCCGAATTTTGTACAAAGGAAGGGGTCAAAACTCTGAAAGTGGCCGCAACTCATGCATTCCACTCGAGAGACATGGAAGCTATTTTGGAGCCATTTGGAAAAATTGCAGAAGAAATTAGCTACTCTGATCCAACCTGCGGTTACATTTCAGGGCGGGATGGTAAACAATTACAGCGGGAAGATCTGTGCTCGAAATATTGGCAAAATCATGCTCGAGATAGTGTCAACTTTACTTTAGGACTGAAAACTTTGTTTGATTCCGGATGCAGGGTAATTTGGCTATTAATTAGTTAATTTTAATTAGTTCCGCAAAACTAAAAATTTATTTGCCGATCGTAACACTTTCTATTGTCCTACGGGAACTCCATATGAAACTTCCGCTGACCAAACTTTAATCAAAACTAAGCAGATTTTTTTCAGTTTTCATAAATTGAATAATTGTTTGACTCGCAGGTTTTTGTTGAAATTGGACCTCACCCTGTGCTATTGGCTTTGGCTCTAACGAATCTCCCTGTAGAAGAGTCAATGGAAGCCACGTGGTTACCAACAATCCGTCGAAACGAAGAGGAATGGGTTACAGTATTGTCTAGTTTAGCTAAATTGTATATCAACGGTGTAAAAATCAATTGGGGTTCATTCGACGCGCCATACCAGCGGGAAAAGCTTGAGTTACCCACATATCCATTTCAAAGAAAGAGATACTGGTATGAAACAGTTTCAGAGGAAAACAGTCTTTCCTGTAACACGAAAGTGCTGCATCCTCTTCTGGGTCGGCATGTACCACTTGCCACTGGTGATATGTCTGTTGACATTTATCAGCAAACTATTCTACTAGAAAATCTTCCATATCTCTCAGATCACCAGGTAGCCAATAAAATTATTATGCCAGGAGCGGGATTTTTTGAAATGATTTTGGCTGCAGGGAGTTTGGCAATGCAAGGGAGCCATGATAATTTCTGTGCTCCGAAGACGCCATTTGTTGTTGAGGATTTTGTAATCGAAGCTCCATTAGAAATAATAGCTGACAAAGCTTGCCGCTTGCAAACCGTTGGAAGTCCAACCAGTCCAGACAATTCGGAACAACTAAAAATTTCCATTATGAGAAAAGCTAATGTTTCTGGAATGACTTGGAAACGGCATGCAAGCGCCAAGTTCAACACTGTCACAAAATACATTCCAGAAGAATACTCCAAGGCTGTAGATTTAGAGCTGATAAAATCTCGGTGTGTAGATGTAATTTCCACGGAGGAGATGTACACTAAAATTGCTGAGGTAGGAATAGCGTTCGGTCCGTTGTTCCAAACGATCAAAGAATTCCATAAGGGTGAAAATGAAGTTTTAGCAGAGATTTCATGTCCCCCATCATCCACTGACAAACGGGAGTATATCTGCCATCCGATTATTTTGGATGCAATGCTCCAAGCCTATGCATTCCAAGTAGATTTGGAAAAGGTTGCTTTGTACCTACCGGTGGCCATCGAAAAATTCTATTGGCTTTCACGACAACAAACCGAAACAGCTTTCCTGTACATTTCTTGGGAAACAAATGACAACGGGCGACATGGGATTGTTCAACTTCTAAATGCCAATGGTCAGATTATGGGAATTATGAAAGGGGTGCGACTCGTTAAAACATCGATAGCTACGTTCGTTAATTTTCTTAATACTCAGAAAAAGGAGGTACCCAGTTTATTTCATGAAGTTTACCGCCCAAAAGTTGGGCCCTTAATGTCCCGCGTAAACTTGAAAGCCCTCCCTGATATAGAAACAGCTATTGCAAATAATAAGGACAATTTCGATGAAATCCACAACAGGGGTCTGAAAACTAATGACGCTCACGAGTATCTGAGAAAATTACCTAGTGATTACTGCTTGAACGCATTCTATGAGCTCGGCTGGAAACCAATTCTTGGGCAGAAGATCCTGACAAGAGATTTGATGACAAATCTTCTGATTTCTTTCCGCCATGAAAAGTTTGTCGAAAACATTTTGAGGATACTAACAGATCGAGGATTTTTGTCTTACACTCCGACTTCTAAAAAGCGTTTGATAGAATGGACTGTAATAATAGTTCCTCCTCCCCACGAGCAAGTGAAACAAGAGATTGAAGAAACAAATACTCAGGTGATGCTGGAGACGGAAGGAAAATCTGCTGAAGTCCCCGTGTTAAAAAGATGTGGTCAACATTTAGCGGCTGTGCTCCAGGAAAAGGAACTGCCATTCGATGTTTTGTTTCCTGAGAATTCTCCAGAAGAGAGCGCTAATAGAATTTACACAGATTCCGAATTTTGCAAAAATTGCAATAATGCTATAAAATCATTCTGCGAAACAACGTTTGCCAAAGAGGCAGTAAAAGAAACAAGTTCTGGCGGTACAGTTCGAATTTTGGAAGTTGGCGGTGGTGTAGGCAGCACATCCGAATATGTAATCGCGGCTTTTACCAAACTTGGAATTCCATTCAGTTACACTTTCACTGATATCTCTCCGCTGCTTTTATCAAAAGCCGCGCATAAATTCAAAGGCGTTAGTCGGATGATCTACAAGGCACTAGATATAGAAAAAGATCCAAAATCTCAAGGGTTCGCGCCTCATCAATATGATATTATAGTTGGGAGCAATGTTCTGCACGCTACAGCTAGTGTCGAAGAGGCTCTGGTAAATTGTAACCATCTTTTGGCTCCCGAAGGTTATTTTGTCATGTTTGAAATGTTTGAGCCAATTCGTCACATCGACTTGATTTACGGAGTACTAGATGGCTACTGGCGGTTCAAAGACTTTAATTTGAGACCAAATCATCCTCTGCTCGGTGTCGGAGGTTGGGAGTACGCTTGTATAAAATCAGGATTTGCCACTTTCAGAGCCGTTCACGTTGGGGCGGACAACAATGGGCTGATAATTGCTCGTACCAAGGCAATTAGTGACCCTTATGTTGACAAAACCATTAGCAGCAAAGGGGTGTGGCTTATTTTTGGCAAAAATGATAATTTTACCTCTGTTTTAAAGAATAGTTTCAGCAGAGATGGTAGGATTCCAGTAACTCTTTGTCAGAGCAAGAATTTTACGGAAACTGAACAAAATTGTTTCACCGTTGATCCTTTATCGATTGAAGACACGACGTCTGTTGTCGAGTTATTAATCGAAAGACAGCTGAGTATCGAGGGGGTAGTTTACCTCTGGAGTGTGGCTCCCACTAGGGATGACCAAGATAGCATGTGTGCGGGTCTCCTTCACTTTACTCAGGTTATGTTAAAATACACTTTCCGGACTTTACCAAAGATGTTCGTTGTCACAAAAGGAATGTATTTTACTGGAGACGAAGAACCTCAAAATCCCACTCAAGGTTTGATCAGGGGTCTCGTTCTAAGTATGAAAAGTGAACAGCTAGGTTGGAAATTCTGTTTGGTAGATTTAGATCCCGATGAGGTCAATGAAGAAATCGCGATTGAGGAGCTGTATGATGAACTGTGGATAAACGACGGGGAGTCTCAACTCGCTCTCAGACAACGAAAACGATTCCTTGCTCGACTCAGTTCAATGGAAGCGACCCCAGCTCCGCTAATTATCCCCAACAGCGAAAGATACAGAATCGTTCTTCCAGAATCCAAAGCCATCTCCGATATCATTTTGGCAGGAATCACGAAACCCACTGAAATACCCTCAGGACATGTGGAATGTTCGGTTAAGGCATCTGCACTGAATTTCCGAGATATATTTGTAGTTTTGAAACCAGCAGAATTTCACAGTATATACTGGGATGTAGGATTGGAATATTCCGGCACAGTGACTGCCTTAGGCCCGGATGTTAAAACTTTTAAGGTTGGAGATGATGTTTTCGGATTTACACTAGATAGCGCTATTGGCAGTCATTGCATCAGTAAAGAGACAATGATAATGAAGAAACCCAGTTTTATAACACATGCTGAAGCTGCAACGATGCCGACTGTGTTCTTTACATCCTATCTTTCTTTGATTGAAATCGCTGATATGAAACCGAGCGACACTGTTTTACTCCATGTAGCCTCCGGAGGGGTTGGAATTGCAGCAATTCAAATTTGCCAAAAAATTGGCGCCACTATCATAGCCACAGCTGGTAGTCGCCGTAAGAGGGCGTTCTTAAGGTCATACGGAATTGAGCATGTATTTCATTCCAGGAACACAAGCTATGGAGATGACATATTGCGAGTTACAAATGGTCGCGGAGTTGATATCGTCTTGAATTCCTTGACTGGTCCAAATTTCAAAGAAACTAGTTTGAAAATTTGCGCGCCAAATGCACGATTCATTGAAATGAGTAAAATTAATATTTGGCAAAAAGAGGATGTAGAAAAATTGCGACCTGATGTTGCTTACACCATCGTTAATTTGGAGTACGGTCTTGATACGAATGATAGAACCCGGACCGAAATTTTAGAGAACTTGATAGAAAAACGAATTTACACTCCTCTTCCATACACGCGCTTCGATGTCACTCAGGTTAAGGAAGCTTTCATGTACTTCCAACACGCTGTACATATTGGAAAAATCATTGTGACCATGCCAGAATTGAATTATTCGAAAGGAAACCTCGAAATAACAGAAAAATACTTTAATAGCGAAAGTACTTATTTAATAACCGGGGGGTTAGGAGGAATCGGACTAGAAGTAACAAAATTCATGTCACGCTCTGGAGCCAGCCACATTGTTCTTGTCGGTAGAAGTCCTCCCTCACCCGCAGCCGAAGAAGTTCTAAAATCCATTTCCTCCAAAGGAATTCGAGTGGTAACCCTTCAGGTTGATATCGGAGATATGAAACAATGCGGAGAATTATTCCAGAAATTGAAAAGTCCAGAATTAAACTTACCACCATTACGAGGAATAATGCACGCAGCAGGTTTTCTTTCTGATGGAATGCTCAATAATCAAACTATGGAGAAATTAAACCTCGTTTTCAATGCTAAAGTCAACGGGGCGTGGAATCTTCACCATTTCTCCAAGGAATACAACTTAGAACACTTTATTATATATTCCTCGGCTGCTGCCCTCTTGGGTCCTATGGGGCAGGCCAACCACTCCGCTGCAAACACATTCTTGGACACATTCGCCCATTACAGACATGGATTGGGATTGACAGTACAGACAATTAATTGGGGCATTTGGTCAGAAATTGGCGCGGCGGCTGAACTTGGTAATTCATCAATATTTGTAATACTTCTTTTAACAGTTAAAACATGCAAGGTCACAGCCAGAAAACTTGTAATGGTATTTGTTTCCACTTTGTGCCAGCCCCTTTAAATTAATTTAAAAAAAAATTTCGTTTGGCAAGGTGTACCCCTCGTAAATGTTATTTTTTGTTAATATGCGAAAAAATAGGATATCAAATGTTGGAATTTTTATGCACAATTTCCTATTTTTCTGTGTGGGGAATCTGGTCACCTTGATTTTTAGATTATGCAGTATAAATAACATGCATATCTGAATAAAGGCTTTTTCTTTTATTTTTAGCTTTGAGCAAGGATGGTGCTTGGGGAGTGAAACCATTCTCGCCGTCTCAAGGGATAGCAGCCCTGAAAGCCATTCTGAAATACCACTACCTTCAAGTCGCAGTTACAGAGCTCGATATTAATCAGTTCAAAAGAGACGTCCTCAATTTAGGATCGTACATAGAAGAAATTACTGCCAAATCAGACATGGAGGTTTCCGCAGAGCTCGTAGCCGAAGGGGAGAAAATCTGGAAGGAGATAAAAGAAACTTCACCTGACCAAAGGGCGGGTATCATTAAATTCCACATCGAAAATATGATTCGCCAGACGTTGAAACTTCCCGCCGACGAGCCCATTGACGAAAATCAGAGTTTCTCGGACATGGGGTTAGATTCGTTAATGGCTGTAGAAATGAGAAATAAACTGCAAATGATATTTGGTAAAAATGTAACACTGAACACGACTGCTTTGTTGGATAACCCAAATATCAGTGCCTTGAGTTCTTATTTGTCAAATCTGATCACAGCAAGTGAGAATTCTACTCCGCAAAAGATTCAAACTGAAAAGTCATCTGTTCCGCTAGAGGACATTAGTTTGGCAGACTTGGTGAAAATGGATTGTATTCTTCCAGAAAATATTAAAGGTTTGAAAAATCACGTCGCTCCTTCAAAAATCCAGTCGGTACTTCTTACAGGTGCCACTGGTCAACTGGGTGTGTTCGTCTTGCCGCAATTATCGCAAAATAACAATTTAACTGTTTACTGCATAATTCGCGCCAAAACGGACGAGGATGCAAAGAAGCGGCTCATTCAGCGATTGAAAAAATACAAAATTTTTAGTTCTACAAACCTTTCGAATGTCATATGCCTCAGTGGTAACATAGTTGACAAACGATTAGGACTGTCAATTTCCAAATATGAGGAGTTGTCGGAAAGTGTAGATTCGGTGATTCACTGTGCAGTAAAAGCAAACCATGTGGACAATTATATGGTACAAAAAGGAGCCAATGGTCACGATTTAAGGGGCGTCAATGTAACTGGTACAGTCAACATTTTAGAATTTGCCGCGCATGCGAAAACAAAGCAAGTTGTTCACGCCTCCTCTCTCGTAGCCATTACAAAAAGTGACGATCTGGGTCGATTGTCAGAAGATCTGCCTACAGACGATGACTTCGGAGATAACTTAAATTGGGGCTACGCCCTTTCAAAATTCATCGGAGAGAAGCTGGTAAAGCAAGCGATTGACAGAGGGGTACCTTGCAAAGTTGTTCGCTTCCCAATTATAGTCGGGGACAGCAAGACTGGAATGTTTGCCCCAGAAACCAACCACTTGATGTTGTTTTTACTTGCATGCATGCATCTAGGAGTTGCTCCGATTCTTCCTGGAGCATGGAGTACAATTCCTGTTGACATTGCCGCCAAAATAACTGCCAAATTGCTCTTTAACGAAGTTGCTGCCACTGGGGCGTTCAATGTTAATAATCCACAGGTTGTCAACCAACAGGACGTAGTGAACATTTTTGCCGAGAGTGGGCGCCATGCTACCCTGGTTGACGAACAAGAGTGGATCGAGGTTTTAAAGTCAAAGGGTGAAGACTCCCTCTTGTTCTCCTTGCAGGACCTCTACTTGCGCGGCAAAGGTTTGACAGCGTTCTTGAGTTCCACACACGTCGGTGACAAGGCCTTCCAGGGGGAATCTCAGGGAAAGATTTTGTTTGGCATTGGAGCGAACTTGGCCGAATGCCTGCCGGGAATCGAAGCAGAAATCCCCCACTGTGGGGATATCTTTAGAACGCATTTGGCCTATGCAGAAAAAAATGGGGTGTACAAAATATTTGGATTGACTTGAAAATGTCTCCTTTTAGATATTACAATTTAAAAAAAAACGCTCTAGGAGCAAATTATTATTACATGAGCGTCATAATACGAATTATATTATCATTAAGGCATTTTTTCAACTTCGTTTATAACACTTTTACCTGGGGAATCCCCTTTACATCCCTAAACAAGACATTGACGTTTTCCTTGCCTTTTCCAATATTTTTACTTGTTCTTTTACATTCGCCTACTAAAACCAAAATCGTATGGAATTTTATTTGATCGGGAAACCAGGTGGCAAAAAGCTCATGTTTTGCTTGGGTATGAAAAGAGAAAACTTAGTTTAAGTTGTATACATGAAGTTGAGGAAATCAAAACACAAAATCACACTGGAAATGACCATTGTCCCTGATTTTTAGTAATTAATTATTTCTAGTTTGGTGGCAGCATATATAATATTGTAGCAATAATTATTATTATTTAATCTTATGCGTTTTAATTCTAGTAGTTAACAATATTTATTACGAATGTTTTATCTTCTCAATTTATGAATTCATATATTTATCTACATGTAATAAAGTTATTATTATCAATAATCGATTATGAAATTATGACACAGATATATTTGAAATTAGAAATACAAGAATCCAACGCCGAATTGTTTAATTCTCCAATAATTTATAAATGCTTTTATTTTATCTGACTTACATTTACCATTATTACAGATTATGAAAATAAAAGTTGTTTCTAAATCTGCTGCACTGGTATTTTATTTCATGTACAGTAACACGCTTTAGCAGTAGTGTTCCCCTGTGCATCTAATATTAATTATTTAATTATTTGACATATGTATTATATAAAAGACTTTATTAGTTTATTTGGTAATTTATTATGAGACGTTCATTTATATTAAATAGGATCCATGCAATCATTTTTATTACAAAATATAATCAGTAAATAATTTTTCATCTAATTTTTAAAACGTTGTAACAAAAGTTATAGTTTTCTATATAAATAGAATGCTAAAGCTCCAACAGCACAGACGCCGATGGTAGCTACTGAAGCTACACCAATAATTTTAAGAACATGTTTTTCCTTGCTAGTAAAAGTATCTTTGATGTACGACGGTTTTTTGGCCACCTTTTCGAAAATGGCTTCCATCAAATCAATCGTCTTTTCGTCTTCAGGGTATCTGTCGAGTACGCAACGGATATACTCGAACGCCTTGTCATATTTTTCTAAACGAGCCATGGCCACTGCCAAGAAGTACATCGACATTCCCCATTTGTTCTCGTCATTTTTGATTTCCTCTTGCATAGCCAATAGCATTTGTGCCCCACTTTCCACCTCACAAAGATATTTTGAACCAATAATTGCTTGACAATATTCCAGTTTTTGTCTTGCTGGAAGTTTCCCACGGTGCTTTTTCAGTTGTGACAGTAATTGGTATTGAACGAGGTACAAATGCTCCTCACTGGAATAAGGTTTTAGCACCAGAGACATTGCCAAACTTCAAACAGTGAACAGAAACAGCTACTAATATATAATATCACAGTATAATGTCCCAGATTCCTAAAGTGAGGAAGAAAAATATGTAAAACAGTCACGTCTTGATATAGTTTGTTTCTTCTTACTTTTCTTGGAGAAAAATAATTTTCGTAAACAAAGATGACAATTTCGTCTGAAACCAAAAGTTGCCGCCAACGACTTGATTTGACGGCAAAGGCATGAGGCTCCGAGTTGAACCGGAACTGAAACCAGGCTTACCACTACCACTGTGTACCAGTACAGTACAACAACAATAACAAAATAAAAGGTGAAGCTACTAACACTAGTAAGTAGTAATTATTCCAATTAAATTATTAGATCGTTTTCTGCAGTTTGGTTTATATGACGTGAAATATATTTGTGTAATAGGATCAGAGCATAGGTCTGTGAGTGTGAGAGTAGTTGAAATCCTGTCTTGTCAATTTCAGTTTATCCTGAGCCATAAAAATATTTAGTTTTCAATCTCTGTCCCAATCTCAGGTTCTCTACTCACTACTACTCTCCTGTTGCGCTTATCCGTCGTTATCCTGGGGCGATATGACTTTACGAGATGGAGGGAAGAGAAATGGCACAGAAACGAACGAAGCAGTTTTTGAATAGAATATACTAAGAACTGACCGGACCTTCTCTCTCTCCTTCTCGTCTCCGATCTGCTTTTCGTTCCAGCAAAGCAACAAACAAAAATAACGAAAACAATAAATAACTTTCAAATATTTTGGTGCTCATTATCTAAAATTGTGCAAGGTGTGGTTAGTAGTTTGTGTAGTAACTCAGTAAGTATTGTCTGACAATTTTTCATAACCTTACACTTTATCATCTCATTGTTGATATTATTATATTATACTATGTTTCATAGTTTCATCGTTATTTTCATTTTCAACCACTTACTTTTCTGTTTTCTTTTAAAAACATTATAGCTGACAGTTATAATAACTTGATCCAGAAAAATAGAAAATGCCTTGCTTAACGGATGCTGATAATTGCCTGGAACTACTACATATGGGCAATATTTGCTGCACTTCTTCAACCCTCCCCTTTTTTATGCAAGATGAAGTATTCACAAATTTCAGATACGACAACTACACCTGGAATTTCCGAAGGCCAATAAATGTCATAGTTAGAAAAAGAGCTCAAACGTCTCAACAGAAGGAAGTCGAACCGAATTCCTACAACGGAAACAGGTAACTATAATTTAACTTTAACTTGACTACCAATGATTGAATAGAAAAACCCTCTCTTTCTCATTGTAGTCCAGTGGGGATAAAACCATAATTTTGTTGTCTATATACAGAGCTGAGGCAAACCTAAAGATTAAGGAAGATGTTGAATCGGGCGGATGTCCTTTAGAGTGTCCTTTTGATCCGAATGAAAACTTTGAAGAGGTCCTCAACGAACAAATAGAGTTAGAACACACTTTCTCCGGTTTCAATTTCGACAAGACCAAGTATGAAGCTGTTGGTGAAGAGGATTGCAGGTGCTGTTGATTTTTTTAATATCCTATTTGAATTTGAAGATAGATAACGTGGTAACAGTGCAGTTTTTTTGTGTTTACAGAAAGATTTTTTTGCGTGCAAGTTCTGCGTATATGACAAAAAAGGATGTCGGACTAGATTTCTCTCGTTCTTTTTGGATTCCTTGTGAGCCTCGGCCCATCACTAGCCAAACGGTGATGTGGGGATACACTCCGGGTCAAGGCCAGAGCCATGACATAAGAATGATAGGTCCACTAGACCGTAATTCTCCTCAGCTTACTTTGGACTACCTCAAGTCCCTACACAAGAAAGTCCAAAACAGTGTACGTCTCTGTTCTTCGATTCTCGATGAATTTTGTGTATTTCCTCCGAATGTGTTTGAATTTATTCTAACAATTCTGTGCTTTTAGGTTGTTCCACAACACCTACATTCCCAGGTTCATGTTCTCTACGAGAAAACTCACGGAGAATTTAAAGCAGACGGAAAGGTGTTTATGGAATACGTTTGGCATGACCCTCGTTCTCTTTTCGAAACACCTCCCGTTTCCAATGCTCGCGTTAAATTGGTAATGCTGCACTGTCAGACTACTTTATGAACCTGAATCTTTTTTAGTTTCTTTAGTTCTCACTTTAGATGATTAAAGATTGAGTAATAATTGACCATGTTTGTGATGAAGGTGGTACAGCCTTGTTTTGGGGATGCAAATCCCTTTTTAGTTCAAATGTGGCAGGAGATGTCCATTTTGGAGAAAACTGTCTCTGAAGTAAAAAAAGCTGATATGAATTTGGACTTGCATATGTCTCAGTTGACATTGTTGGGCACAAGCGATCCTGAGGCAAAAAGCCCAGTTGTCAAAAAGATGATTGAACTTCTTCATCAGCCTTCCGTTCCCAATTGGAAGAAAGGGATTGGTCAGAATTTACAATTTACACTAAACTAACGGAAGTGCATAGTTCATCACGTATTATTCATTATTTCAATTATAATATTGATGTAATCTGTATTAAATTACTTACAGATTACTCTGACTCGTTAGAAACTGTGCTGAAACGGGTGGTGGATGTCGACCGAAGTGATGCGGACTTCACAGATCAAGCCTGGCTCATCCTCAAAGGTGTCAATTATGAATCCTTCTTATCAATCCATGTGTAACAATCAGATCTCAAATGCATTATGTTAAATACTATGTTAATATCATAATAAAATTTTTGTTTATAAACAGATGCAACTTCCCTTCAAGAATTATATGAATGTGTTCACTCAATGTTTGCCGCAGTCGAATCCAAAGCTTATCGTCCCTATGTAAATCCTTTTTTCATTGGTATATTAAGAAAATATATTAACGGATAGAATGAGTGAAAAATAATTATTTATTTTATGTACATAAACCTTTAGCTTCTTCCATCAAACAAAACTCTTTTGGGTCGCCTACTCACCAAGATGCTCAGCAATGAAATCGTCAATTTTCGAACAATATTAACTATTCGCCTCGCTATTGAAATCACACTTGATTGTGGTCTTAATAAAATATTCAAGGACTACAGCTTCATCCTCGGCAGTAATTACCTTCCTTTCACACTTATATTTTTTATTTCTAAGAATGTGCTGATTGATATAGTATATAAAATATATTTGTTTTGGTTTAAAGTGTGTCATTTGGCGGAGCCCGATGAAACGGAAGATTTCAGTCCAAAATCTGACCCCGATCAATTCAAACGCAGTTTGACGGATCTGAAGAAGCTGCACTGCATTTTAGAAGTTCTGTGTCTGACGCGGGAGAGAATCGCCCTCAGTATGAGTGAATTGGAAGTGCAAGCTGGAAAATTGCTGAAATTCTTTCGGAAAAACGAACTCGATGAGAGTGGCACTTACCACTTTGATGTCCCTTTGAGCAGCGTCGCCCCTGCTGTCCATGGGTTCGTAAATCAACTCCTTCATTCACGAATTTTATGAATATCTAATAAATATTTTGTCTTTTAACAGTTTGCACCCTGTATACTGGAAATTGCGAACAGAGTCCAGTACTTTACTCAAAACGACTAGGAACAGCATGATTCTAACTCGTGATATGTACTTCGACCATGCAAAAAAGTTCTTCACTTTAAGTAATATATTGTCTTATTAATTCACTCAAATTTTATTTCCATTCATTTCCAGTTAAAATTAAACATTTTACTGCAAGAACCATTTTTTGTCACAGGTGAAGATGGGAGTTTGCCTCGTGGCTACTTTCTATATATCTGCAGGGAGTCTTCATTGATTAAGTCATAAATGATCCAGAAGCCGTCTATAGTGTATAGAAATAATTAATTTGCACCTTATTTCGTTTAGTCGTTTCATATTTTGTATAAACCATTGCACTCGACATAATTATTTTAAATACTAAAGTTGTTAGTGTACTTTATATAGGTACTATACTATATATTCGTCACATAACAGTTTAACAGTAATTGAATTAGCTAAATATAAGCAAACATTTTGTATTTTCTGCTCTAAAATGGAATTAACTAACGAAATACCTTAATTTGTAATCGAGTAAATTAATGAAATTGATACTTAAGGGGGGCGCAAACGGCCTTTGATGTCTTTTTCAGCAATCCCCCCATTAGCAAAATCTCCATGGATATGTAAGAAATATTGAAGAAACACATGTAAAAATCCTACTACATCCGAATTATATTATATGTCACATTTTTTTTGGGAGAAATTATATTTCTCCTAGAGT
>JAAAYG020000717.1:0-33260 GCA_009936455.2 Tomocerus minor
GGCAAAAAGTCAAAAAGGCGCCTTTTTGCTAATTTTGATAGGCAAAAAGGCAAGCAAAAAGGCAAAAAGTCAAAAAGTCAAAAGGCTGCCCTTTTCATGCCCTGTAATAATGTGAGTTTATAAGTTCAGTTAGTGGAGGTAGATAGAAGAAGGTACGTGTATGTAGGACAGGAGAGAACTTGCTGAGGGCCCGTCGTAATTTGCAGATGACTAAAGATAAGTGGTTTGGTTTGCCATTGATGTTGGCGTTGCTTTTCCTAAGGTTTCATCTCTTTCCCCTCCCGTTTAGTTTGGTCTGGCATGAAGTGGTTTCCTCCGGTTCGACTTGTCTTAGCCGTTTCACCCTACACACCACATACTATATATACATTCAGCAGTAGCTTCTAAAATGTAATTCTAATGCTATTTTCGGCAAACTCCTTAAGGATCAACTCAAGTTGTCTCAAGTAGGGAAAAAGCAAAGTTTATGCCTACCTTTGCACAAGTACTGTGGGGTTGGCTTTTCTTAAACTTGCTCTTTTCATACAGCCACACACACATAATAAATGAATGCTTATAACATAAGCCTATTCTAGTAACTTCTATTTTCTATTCTTATTAAGATCAGGCCCATTTTAAGAATATACATAGAAAATGCATTAGAGATAAAATAATAGGAAGAAATATATGTTTTGCTATATAGAATAATAGGAGAGTCATATATTTGATAGGAGAGTCATTGTAGACAATGCCTCGTGTCTTGTTGAGTAAGATTGTAAGATGACTGTAAAAAAGAATGGTCAACGGGAAAAAGGACTGCATAAGTAGTTTGTGCTGAGAATGTGATGTGAGTGAGAGGGAAATGAAAAATTGGAGTTCATTTGTTTGCTGATGGGGTGGAAATGGACTCTTGGCTACACTTGTGTTTCCCCCCTGCCGTCTTCTGATTTTCCTCTTTTTCTTCTGGTTCCTGATGGCTGATGGTCTCGTATTCCCCGCTGGCTCGCTTTTCCCTTCACGTCTTTCCTGAGCAACGTCTTTTTGCATAAAACCAGATTGTTTTTAACTACAGGGTCACCATCATTCTTCCACGCACACAGAAAATATTTACACCAGATGGGAACTCACATTTCCACCTACACAGCCCACATTCTTAGGGCAGTCTACATTTCTGTCATTGTTTACTCTGCTGTCAAGGACCCTGAACCATGAGCTCCGTTGAATGATTGAAATTTCAAGGAGTTTAATGCAACTTTCTTTTAAACTTTTGGCTACTTACATATAGTCACTACAAGAAAAGAGTGGATTTCCATGTGTAAATAACTCTTATAAATAAATATGAAAGGAAAGGAGATAAAAATAGGCGTACAAAAGTCATAGAAGAAACTTTGAGTTGAGAATGAACTCTTTTATGTATTGGAACCTTTTAGAGACAGTGAGTATATAGTTCATAATAATATAAGTAAGTACTAAAGGAGAAGTAAAACTTGTCTAGCCATTAATGGAAAAGATATAAATCATATTTAATATTCATAAGGAATGTAGCGACTATACCTAAAAACGAATGCATCATTACTCTGCTCATATAATATGCATAGAAGTGATTGCAGCACTTCTCATGTGCATCATAATAATATCTGAAAGTAAACAGAAGAAAAGGGCCAGGGCACAAACCACATATACCTATGTATATATGTATTTTAAGTAACACAATTTTTCTTTGACTTTTCCCTGGAGCGGTGAAGCGTCTTAATTTGGTTGTGGCTGGTTTTTGCCTGCGGATTTTTCCATATCCACATCCACATCCGTTCACTTTTCCATTATGATAATTTCGATGATAAAAATACAGTAGAAATCGATTTAGCAGAGCCCTCATCAACTCAGCAATCCAAATTCTGGTGTGGTAATGATAAGTGGAGACTAACTACCTAGATTCTAACTATATCCTTATAGCAGCTATAATATAGTCAAGTGTCTATATGTGTGGCTATTGGCTATATAGTATATAGACTAGGCTGTTTTGGCAAGATTACATAGATGTGGATGAGACGAAACAGGAAAGAGGAAAGAAATGTAGGGAAAAGACGCTAAGTATGGGATCCTAAGTAGATGAGCAAGGGACGAAGAGCTGGGAAGGAAAGAAGAGTAGAGGATATCTATTTATTTCTTAGGTACAGATAGGAGAAAGCAACGGGAGGACACAGATAGTAGTTACTACGTGCATACGGAGGGAAGATACATATGGAGCCATTACTATAATAAAGGAAAAGCTTATGGTTTAGCTTTTGATAGAATTGGAAAGTGTGCTGCCGATGTGGATGAACATACTTAGCTAAATATACGTTAAATATCGAATAAAGGGAGAGCTAAGGATTGGGATAGGACGTGTGTGTGTGAGTGTGTGGTATTATTGGTGCTGGTAGCTTTACACTTGCATCCACACACGCGGAGAAAGTAGACAGACACTTAGAAGGAGCCTTTCTGGGCGTTGTAAGTCAAGTGAAAGTGGTGAAAGGCATTAATCGCCCAATCTTCCCTCAAGGTACTTATCCATCCATCCAACAACTTACAAACCACACCAAACTGAAGCGAGACGTCGAGTTGACTACTGCACTACATTTCTCCTCTCCTGCTTCGTTGGTTGGTGCACAATCAGAGTCTTCCTAAACTTCCTACTCCGTAGGTCCTTGTCTGGTCTTGTCTTCCTTTAGATTGACTTGCTCTGCCGTGGCTTAACTTCCCTTGTCTGAATTTTCGAGCATAATGCAACTTCTGTCCCTTATGCTCACTCTCCACACATAGCAACTTTCACTATAGCCCTAAACTTATGTACAGACAAACTTTTACAGGATTTTTTATAAGAGAAATCTTCGAAGAATATATCTGTCCACAAGTAATAATAGATGTGCATTGGGAAATGGTGAGATATTAATGGTAATAGGGAAGTTATGTACTTTACTAAGGTAGTAGGTATAGTTTCTTTTTAATATATTATATGCCGCACTATTAGTGGCACGTCATATTTACATAGAACGTCCTTTTCCTTTTGTAAAAATAGTAAGGCACAAGAGTGGAGTCAAAAACCATCTTCTTTCAGATTCTTTTCCACAATCAGTCGCAAGAGTCTAACAGTCTAACTGAGTAAGTGAGTGAATGCTGAAGCTTCTTTGGATTAGAAAGAAGCTAGCATATACTTTTAAGGTGGGACGTTTAGTTCACATTTGCTTTATTTTCTTAGCGTTTACATTCCTACGCTCCCTTCTTCCCTTCCACAAACAGTCCACACTTTAACTGGATGGAGATAGTACGCACTAGTAAGTACTTTGTGTGTTATGCATGCATCCACCTCTCTTTTTATTGTGTTCCTAGATCTAAAAGTGAGCTCCAGAGTTCATCGCAGCTTCTGAGCTTACTACTACTACATCTCCCTTCTCAACTCACTCACACACACCGTTAACATTTAGATGATCCTTGTCTGATTTTCACTCTCATGCATTTTGCCTCTAAGGATGTTAGTCTATTAGAGACTCTATCTATATCTATCTATAGTCAAGAGAAAAGGAAGCAACTACATGGAAATAGATATATGCCTTTGGAAAGTTTGTTTTATTTTACTTTGCCTCCTTACACTCTAAAAGAGTAAGTGGCTGCCTGAATACTTTCTGTAGACAGGAACCATTTACCTTGGTTATGTGCCAACGGCAGAGAAATTTAAAAAATGAGGGAGAAAATCGACATAAGGAAACTAAGCTCCAGTTATTATCACAAGATATTCATGCATCTTCCTAATAACAGCCAGAGAGACACTTTTTAAAAGACATAAAATTATCTTAGAGCTGACTCACCGATTAGAATGCCTGAGCACAAGGGAAAATGAACTTCTAAATATAGCTCGCCTGTTATTAAAAACAGTATTTTGTATCAAATGAGAAGATAATCTTTGCTGGGATCTTAAAATACTAAATAAAATATGAGAAAGGAGTTATTATATGGGTTAGTGTGTAGTTTAGTGACCTGGTAGTGTGATAGTCTGGCTCAAGGGTTTTTTATGTACGAAGGTAGTCAATAGATCCGTCAGAGATATGATCTCAAACATCTTTAAGCAGTCAGAGGACTATAGGTAAGGAAATGAGGGACAAGATGAGAACATTTTGTTACGTGCCTGAGCATTTCTTTCAGAACTTGTCTTTTCCTCTATGTGCCTTCCTATCCCATGTATCTAGATTATGTGTTACTATAAGTTAGGTTAACCCAGAGCTAACTTTCCTTTTTCCTTTGGCTTGTGGTGAGGTTTTCTAAGTTTCGTGTGCCTGACTTTCTGAATGTGTTCTAAGTTCTAGTCAGCTAGCTCAGTCTGATCCGTGCTAAAGCGAAAGCAAAGATAGCCTAGTCAAGTAAACTAAACTGAACTGACAATGAGGTGAATTGAACTGAGAGTGAGCCCGAAAGTAGGTATCAACAACTAACTCCTTTCTTTCCTCTCTCTCTATGCCTGGTCGCATTTCTTATGGTCTTAGCATTTGATGGAAGAAAATTGGGAAAACATGCAAGAGATGAATTTGAGGGGAAAGTATAAAGGAGCGGAACGATGAGGTCTTAGAGAATTCTATAGTTTATGTACAGCTCCAGCCATCAATCTTCCACTCCCCACGTTTTGATAAAGTCAATCCTCACTGAAAAATCTTTCCCTCTTCACATAAATCCATTAGGGGTACCTAATCATCATTGACATCTTTGTGTTTGTTCCTTGACAATGCTACTAAATATATGAAGGAGAAGTAGCACGGCTATAATATAATAATAATAATGCTACTAACAGATATCAATGACGTGCATCAACTTTCCTTTTCACTTTTTCCGAATTACCATTAATTTCCGCAAAAATAAATAGTCAGATCAACTAACGTAATCTGAGACATTCAAATTCCCCTGCTAACCAGATTTACGGATCTCTGGAGAGAGCATCAGCTAGAATCATTCACACCTCTCTATCATAAAATATGTTTGGGAAGATTTCAGGTGTAATATAAAGGGACATGGATATAATATTTTACTTAGAATTGCTTTTGTGATTATATTTTCTTCTGTCTTGAAAAATTGATGATTTTTTTTGAAAAATTTCAGGAAACAAATTCAAAGACTGAAGAAATTATGTGCTGATCCAATTTTCACGTACGAATGTTCGGTTTTGAATGCGACAGTTAGTGCAGAAGACGAGGATAGGTACGGTGTCTACGGCGGAGGGAACGGAAGTTACCTGGAGAATAGAACTGATACGTTGGACACAGGATATAGATCAGTTGAGCCTCCATTTTATCTCTGGCAATCAATTCTGATCGCAATATGCTTGGGCATCTGTATAATTCTCACAGTAGGAGGGAACATTTTAGTGCTACTGGCTTTTATAGTGGATCGGGGTATACGACAACCATCAAATTATTTCATCGCCTCGTTAGCGGCCACAGACTTACTCATCGGCACTGTGTCCATGCCCTTCTACACTGTGTACGTGCTCATGGGCAACTGGGACCTCGGTGACATTTTATGTGATTTATGGCTGTCTGTTGACTACACTGTGTGCTTAGTTTCACAATACACTGTTCTCCTAATCACCATCGACAGATTCTGCTCCGTGAAAATCGCCGCTCGCTACCGTTCATGGCGAACCAAAAATCGCGTCATCTTCATGGTCATCATCACATGGATCATCCCCGCACTGTTGTTTTTTGGCAGCATTTTCGGTTGGGAACATTATCTGGGCTATAGAGACTTGGATCCGGGTGTGTGTGCTGTCCAGTTCCTCAAAGACCCTGTTTTCAACACCGCACTCATTATAGGCTACTATTGGTCCACTCTTATTGTTTTGTTCATTCTCTACGGCGGCATCTACAAAACAGCATGGAATATGCAGAAGAAGGCCGAAGACAAACGTAGGCGGATGCAGGATATGGTCAAAATGACTGCTGGCGGATTGGCTGGAGTCGCCGGCAAAACTGCCAACATCAACATCACTAATACTCAAACAAATGCTCCCGCAACGGACAAACCCAAAAATAGCACGCTTCTCGTCAATAATGGCAATAAGGTAGGAAAACTATTTTCAAGGCAATAAGTAACCTTCTCTGAACTATTGGGTAAATAAAGTACTTCACTATAGGTACTTAACTTACGTATTAAATTCCCATCTTTAATATAGTCCTAATCCTGACATTTGCTCCAAAGGCAGGTTTGAATCTGTTATGGTTGTCTATAAAAAGATTTCCAATACTGATTTGACCTCAACCAGTTTTGCTCACTATTTGTCCTTCTACAATAAAATTAACAACAATGAAACAGTATATGTGATGGTGAATGCATATAATTTTCGTTCAGTTCGAATTTCTGATAAATATAAGTCTAAAGTTACAATGTTCTTATTACTTATAGATAAAAATGGATTTTAGAACATTTTGAGGCTCAAAATCAAAAATAATTTGATAATAAATAGAAAATGTTTATAAAAAATCATATAACGAATTAATAACATGCTTAGGTCATCAATTTCCAGCGTTTTAGACTGCCTAACTAAATTATTTTATATAATCCTCCTAAAAAAATATCTGGCTTTCGGCAGGAATCGAACCCCTGCTTTCCATTTTGGGAGTCAGCCGCGTTAACCACTGGGCCAAGGGAAAAGTTGTGGCGGCGTAGCCTAGTGGTATAGACACCTGACTCCAGAGTGGAAATCGAGGGTTCGATTCCTGCTCAACTACAAATCTAATTTAAATGTGACTTTTTTAACCTCTACTTTTTTCGGCCCAAATCAAATTCAGTGATATTCAAGACGTTCTAAAACTTAAAAAAGATCTCTTTACAAATTGTCGAATTAATTCGTTAAACAATTTTAAAAAACTGTTTTCTATTTTACTGTCGTTTTATCCCATTTATTTTATATAATTAACATTTTAAGCAGTTATTATCGTCTATATTATATTTATATTGATACGTTATCATACAGAGCCTCTCTATGCTTCATTATGAATGATAAAAGTGGCTCTAAAGGCAAAATTTTTCATGTCATAGTCAATTTTAGCACAATACTTACGGATATTGCAAACACCTTTTCGAAAACATTGGATTCCGATCAGCCGGGAACAACAAAGTAAATATGTAAAATGTTCAAAACATTGAAAAATGTTGCTAAAGGTTTGCACTAGTTCCTTATATTATTATACTTTTAAATAAATACTTAATTCTTGATTAACAATTGAAACATTCATACTTCAATTTGAATATTTGCACAATTTCTCGATTATTTACTAATAAACCGGTAACTTTGGAACTTAATCTATGTATTCATTAGCACTGATAAGGAAACTGATCTGTAATTGGAGAATATAGTTGCGTTGACCCATTTTTGGAATTGCCTAAGACTTTCGGTATGCAGCCGCCCACGTCTCTATGAATTTTCCCGATTTCCCTCCTTGAAGCTACAAGTATACTTGAACGCACAATGTGAATGTGACTAGGAAAACAATAAAATGAAAATGTGTCTTAATTATCCTGTGAAAACAAGGTTGATAATTAAGCAGATAGTAACAGTAAAATTTAACAACATTGCCAAATCGTAATCTGTAAAGTTTGTTCGGTGTCGTAGTTTTCTGTTGGAATGAAAAGTATCTGTAGAAGAACGTAAGAATCTCTGTTGGAAAACGAGAAATGCAATGCAAGTAAAGATAAAGGAAAAGAATGAGACAGTCAGAAAGGGAAAACTAAAGACTGACAAAGTTGAGAACGTGATAAAAGTCCTGCACAAAACTCCCAGCATAAAAGAGGAGCAGAAAAGAGAGAGAGAGACAGACACAGCAAGGAAGCTATTTTCAGTTTTCAGTAGATGAGATGAGATCCTCAAGGCTTGTCTCGTCTCGACTTGTCTTCTTTTCTCTCGTCTTTAGCTTTCTTAAATTTATGTCAAAGACTAAGTTCTTTTACTTTTCTGCATTATTTCAAATGTACTCCTCCTACAGTCACACATACTAATATACCTTTCTCCCCGCTTCATATTACACTGTCCCTATAATTTCAAAATATAATGCTCAGGCTTATTGCTTACGCAGTAATACTTTTCGGTGACTGTATACATAAGTTGTTAGCCACACATCCTACTCTAGACTTGTACACATACATACTCCTGTCTGAGTATTCAAAGATATATTCTTATATTTATTGTCAAGTTAACTTGGTTTGTTCCTATGCTCTTCTGATTCTAAAGAGGTGGTTTACATCTACGTCCACAGATAGTGAATGTTGTAATATGTCTCGTTCGCAAATGCCAAGCCTTGAATACTGGAAAGTAGCTCCCAGATCCTCACAGTATCTCTTTCCTGTCAAGAATATACAATTTGTTTAGAGGAATGTTCAGTAGAATTATATGCATCCTCGTGCTCTGCCCTGAAACGAATACAAAATTTTAGAATTCTTTAAAACTGGATGTGACACTGTTGTACTGTGTCATGTTCTGGAGCCCAGTATTAACTCCTACTTGTATGACACAGACTAAGTAAAACAGGAATACACAACAGACCCTTTTACTAACATTGCTTAATAGACAGACGAGAAAGTCTACAAAATTAAAACTGAAGCAATTCCTAAAAGCAAAGACGCTCTATTTTTCTCATTATTTTTCACTGCACTACAGCAATAGTGCACGTAGGAACTTTCTCTTGATAAATATACTTTAGTTTAGCTACACTTCATTTGTTCTCCTACAAATGGAACTGTACACAAAAAAACAGGGAGAAGGATAACATTTTTAAACACACGATTCCCTGATTTTCTAATGGTTGTTACAATGGACCTTTCATTTAACCCATACATATCTACGACTTTTTCTAGAGGCAAAGGAATGACAAGAAGATAATTTTGTGAGAGATACGGTGACTATGTGTTGTAAACAACTGTTGAACCGTTGACGTAAATAATCTTCAAGTTCCGAATAAAAATAACACAAGAATCTAAATGTAGAATGTTATTTTTCTGTTTCAATTAAGATTTTGATCCTATTTCGTACTTATGATATCCACTGCTATCCAAAAAGACGCGTAAATATTTAACTAGTCAGTGAGTGTGATAATAGTGGAAATCATTCTAAACATATTTCACGGAATAAGCCGTTTGTGAATGAATAGTTCGAGCCAGTAATTGAAAGGGAGAAAGTAATAAAAAGTAAATATGAGTTCGACGAGTAAAATTTCGATTGTGTTTGGTTATCCTACCTAAACCGTCGATAGAGAAGGATTTCACGTACATTATGAATAAAAAGAGTTTTGGAAATGCACAATACACAATCTACACACGCAAAAGAAGTAAGTATGAGAGACGCAGGTCGGTACTAGAAACTTTTGCTAAAAGGTGTAGGGTGTCATACGTTTTGGTAGCTGAGACTCGGGTGGAAGCAAAAGTAACATAACCACATCTAATATAATATAATGTGCCTAATCTGAGAAATGAAAGAAAACGGGAATTGGAAGGAATGAATTGTGAGGCAAAATGCGCACCTGTTCCTTTACGTTTACGACTTTTCCCTTCCTTTCTCGAACTTTGAGCAAATGCACTCTAGATCACATTCTGTGTGAAAGAGTGCCTTTGTTCAATAGACTGCCATCCAGCTGACTGACTTTTGCCAGGCTACAGGCAGACAAATACATGCACAGACTTGAGTGCTCCCTGCCTACTTACCGCTCAATACAACAGAACAGCATGTGTCTTGTTCAAGAGAGAGAAATAGGAATTTTGTTTGTAAATATTTCTGTGCACAAATATATTGTATCTGAACTAAATATTAGTGTATCCTCCTTATTATTATAGGATGCATGTTGTATAACATTGTAATATTATTAGGGGTAACCCTATACCACCCACCCTATCAATATGCAAAGTGTGCTCTATTAAGGAGAAAGCAGAAAGAAGCTCAGTGTGTATTATTAGTTTATTATGTAGCAGCTATTAGGCTCCCTCTCACATATAAGAAGACACAGTACCCAACGGGATAGTTTTAAAAGTCAGCATACATACATTACTACTTATCCTTAGTGGAAAAATAGGACGGAGGAGCTGAGAGGAGGACAGTGTGTCACAAAGTACGCAAAAGATGTGATACGGGGAGAAATCTATATTGTACATGTGGCACTGCCACCCTCATATGTATTCATAGCTGGGACATGCATACAAATGGGCTTTTACTGTTAACCTAAAGTCAACCTTATGAAATCCAGGTTTGCCTTCTTTATTCTCCTTACCCTAGCTACTTGAGTTTAGAGCTAAGTTCCTCCGACTCGACTGCTCGTATCAAAAACAGAAAACAAGGAACACTGTATCTGACGTTAGCTTCTTTCTCTCCTTTCACAAAGTACGACGTGAACCTTGTTCGGATCACACTCTACTCAGTTCCTCTGACTTTATTCAGAGCAATAAGATTCGTAGATAACGTGCTGTTGGAGACCTAGTGCTGCCAACGTTCTAGCTTCACTATGTATTATTTATGTATATAGAATATAGTCCAGTATATATAGACACAATAACGTACTATACTACAAATAGCACTAGCACATCTCATTCAGAGAACCTCTCTGTACAAGTGCCTATAGGTGTACAACATGTATTGTAAGGTTGTAAGTATGTACCTGTGTGTGGACGTAAATCCGAGCCAAGCTGAGCATTCGTCATTGAACTGGGAACAACTCAGCGTACATAAAATCTGAAATATCTGTAACACCTTGTCTCTTGGGAAGGAATGGCACAGCAAATCTCACCTTCACTAAACTAAAATAACGTACTGATTTGATGCTCGGCTTAGGAACCATAAAGCTCAGCCATATGAGCATCGCTATTTTCGAGCGTGTGTGTTACTTCTAATTTATTTAATAAAATCCACTTTTCAATAAAATGAGACGACCAATAGCGGTCGTCAAAATAATAATAATCATCGACAATTTTAAATCCAAAAGATAGCTTAGGTTTCTTAATGTATGTCTAGCTGGAAACTGGATAACTAAGCATTTCCGTTGTGTCCTATTGTGTAGTTCAAATACAAATCACAAAATCCTGATTCCGACAATTCGAAAAAAGCAAGAGTTACAAAAATGTAGAGGTGAAAAAATTCTAGGGCTTGTGAAGCGGATAGTCACAATTGTCTTTTAAATAATTTAGAAAAATCAGAATTTATTTTTGTCAATCCTGGCTAAACCCTAATTTAGGGTTTGGCCAGCCATATAAAACCCGAATTTCAATTGACTATTTATCCGCACACTGAATTTCTACCTATCCTTAAATAATATGTATTGTGGTGATCAATCTGTACAATGTGGAACTGGAAGATTTCTACAATTTGCATTTACGGTATTTTATCTATGAAAGGAAAGTATGGTGAAAGACCTATGTCAACTTTCACCGTGGCATCCTGTACATATAAAGGCTGTGCAGTTTTGCTACAGGGCGGCGTTTCATTTTCATTGGAGTTTTACGGTACTTAAGCTACGGTGTAAGGTCGCCCACTCAAAGAAACATGATTTGGCTGATGTGAGTAAGGAAGTTAGAGGTATGTTAGGGAAGGTGAAAGGAAGAAAGGAGCCGGGCGGGAAACATATCCATGTACACGTTTACGTGAAATTGCTGTGTAAGATACAGAAAGAACCATTCATAGTAATTGTAGGTGTCTTCCTTTCTATCTGTCGTGCAGATAATATTAGATATAATAAATTTTCTGTATTTACAGATACATAGAGTTGGTGTGCCCTAGTCCGGGGTTTTATCATCCCTGGAAATATTACTGACCTGGGTATATGCACCTACTAGCGAATATACTCCTTTCCACAGTGAGAGAGAGAGAGAGAGATAGTATAGAATAGGAGAGCTCAGCCATTGCATTGTGTCAAGTTTTTAGAGATATAAGTACGAGTACAGCTGGGATAAAGGGATAAAAAGAATTGAATGCTAGTCTCCATTCAGCTTAAATATTACCGTGAAATAAACTGAGTTGACTGATATGGCTCCGTAGAGTTGAGTTTCGATGTCAAAATATGGCAATGAATGTTCAGGACAGCGTCGACCTCGTTTACAGCATTTGTATCTTTATAATACTGAACAACTTTCCCCCGCAGTCTCTCTATTTATGAAGAAAGTTGATAGAGAATGTCTGCTCTACAAAAGCAGAATATTTACTTTGCTTATAACCGCTCAGCCCCATCTTATAGCTCTATATTATTTCTATGGGTCGGGAGGCATCCAAGACTCTGCTACAGAAGTGATACAACAGACTATGTATCAATTCACTTCTTGCTTGTTCTTTCTACAGCCCTCCTTAGTTCTTAGACGGCTTCTCCCTTTTCTTCCATTGACATTCCAACGAGGAAATTTTGCCAAGCAAGCAACGCATTGCCACACTCTTTAAAGTAAACTACAGGAATTATGACAGAGTTTGTATAAGAGACTGGCAAAGGCACGTAGGTAGTTACACAAGTCGCCAGTCGCCTTCAATTCAACTTGAATTGAGTTAACTAAAGTAAGTAGCGACTTCCAAATGAAGACTCAAATTAGAGATTTTATGCCGCAATAGACTTTCCCATAAGATAAACATTTGACACGAGGAAATTGTCTCCACTTTCATACACTATTGCTTCAACTAGCTTTTCCTTCTCTAACTCTGTTTTCTATTGACTTAGACTTTTGCCAATACTTGCGTAATCCTAGACGAAATGTTCCTAAAACCATTATAGGATAAATACCTTTATCAGTACTCCTTCTGTTTTCATTTCAGTCGCTGCAATATTCTTCTTAGCCTTTTCTAAAATCTCGTTATATACTTAAAACTCCTTTCCGCGATACAAAATACAAACGGCATTTATATAATTGTCTCACAGTGACGAGTTTAATACCCATCAAGAAGGACTGATGAATATACTCAATAGTCAATATTACTGCTAATGAGCAATGTGAGGGAGTTTTGGGTGGATAAAATTAATTTAGTTTAGGAATTAACTAAATAAAACCGATCATTCCGTGTCGCAAGATTGCTTAACAGTTGAGATAGGTCTCTTTCCTTCCACTAACATCTTAAGAAAATATCGATATGTCAAGGCCATGGCCAACGATATCTCTTCTCAACTCCCACGTTTATATAAAGTCCGAGGATTTTACTGTTCGAAAAATGAATTTGTATTGCCGTGTGCAATTATGTATATGGATAGCTTTGTCTACTGTAGTATATAATTAGGAGAAAGTGATAAATGAACTAGAATATATCACAATAAATGCAAAATAATAGAGTGCTTGGTCAAAACCACGAATAAGTGCGATTCCCGAGCTTTCTCTTTTAGACTAGGTACTTTTCTATGAAACTTTCACCTGTACTTTCACCAAGTGTTTAACAATTCGTGTGAATTTGGCATGTTAAAATGTCATGCATAAGTGAAAGGAAATTCATATAGTTTGCATTGTATGAAGTATGCTATGTAGAGTTTGCTATCTGGATAGGAACTTGCTTGCCTTATGAGTAAGGATTTAAATTGACAAGTGTAGACGTAGCTAGGTAGGTGCCTACGGGACACATATGTATAATAATAGTAAAATCTCAAGTGAAAGTGGGTGAATAAACTTTGGGAAAGTTCAGCATCGAAACATAAGAGAAGAAAAGTTATACTTATTTGAGCTTATACTATCAGTCTTGTCAATGATTGTGCACGAGTTAAAGAGAGAGAGAGAGAGAGTGAGTGGGAGAAGTGGGAGTCAGAGAAAGAAGTGTAAAGCTAAAATAGCTAACACAAGTATTTACTCTGAACTCTGTTATTTTATAAAGAAGTGTTGTTGAAATCGGAATGCACTGCAACCTTTAGACTTGACTCCAGGCTACCTCTTCACCTTTCTTCACTCTCCTCTGATTATATTTATGCAGGGCTCGCTAAGTTTCTGCCTTTCACTGCATAGTAATACTTTCCAAACTATTACAGTGGAGAAAGTTGACTTTAACTATTCATGGTGCAAATGACAGGAGAGGCAAAAGTGAAAGCTTTAACTTATTTTTATTCATGACATTTAAGTTCCAAATTGTGTTTAGACATTTCCTTCTTGTATACACATAGTTTGATAATCATGGAATGATAAATGAGGAAAGCGTTTTACAGATCAAATAATTTCCAACAAGGGATTCTATTAAACCGAGCACAGAATCTCAACTGGTGTATCATCTAAGTTTAAATGTGAGTTCCGTGCAGATTGTTAAAATTAAAGAACTTTCCATTTGTGAAGAAGAATTTAAAGGATTTTCTACGGCAGATTAAAGTCTCACAGTATTTGGGGAAATTTAAACTTAATGAATTTTCCCGGTAAGTGACTAAGAAGGAAATAGATGAGAGTTTGAGGCACGGAAAAGAGGTTGAAAACCTAACAGCACTTACCTGGTAGTGTCAGCAGAGCACAGTGTCGTAAATTCAGAAGAAATTCCTTTCTTTATTACTACATAGAGAAAATTAGTAGTTCTGTTCGCCATAACCTACAGGAAAGTGAATAGAAATAGTTAAGTAAATGTTTATGAGGGCATTTGAAGTTTATGTCCCACTGGCGGTACCTATCCCCGTACTTTGCATATCTAGCACAAAGTTAGTTACTTGGCTTATGCTTTATTGTTCATACCATGCTATATTATAGTGTGTAATGACTCTGAATAGAGAGTTTGAAAAGGACGTGAAAATCATATGATAGCGAAAATTTTGAATAGGTATCTGAAGTCCAGAGTTGAAAGCGTGTTCTTATCTAGTATAAAGGAGTGAGAGGAGGAAGTTTTTAGTGACACTTGACTTAAGTATGTAATAACCTGAGCGGAACGGGATTCTAATAATCAATTTGTGCCAGTTTCGGTGATATTAAAATGTCATTTTCTTTTATCTTGCAGGGAAGTCGACCAGAGTCATCGAATTCGGAGAAAAAGCCGGAAACGGAGAGATCATCGAGCCCGGCGTTTGATTCTGACGACGATTCGACTTCACAGGTACTGAAAAAGAAAGGGCCGGGAAAATCTTCTTCCGTAGCAGGGACACATCCCCCACTGCCACTACCACCACCAAGAATGTTTCCACCACCAGCAGCAGCAGCAGCAGGTGATACAGTTCAGAAAAGTCCAGGGACTGTTGCTCCTTTAGTTCAAACTCAGATTCAAGTCGTGACAACGACAGTAGCTACAGAAAGCCATTCCCATCGCAAAAAATCTTCTCATGCAGTGAAATCGGGGAGTCTAGGAGTAGGAAAAGCTAAACACTCGAAACGAGAATCAATTTCTCCATGTGAAGATTTCCCTCCTCCACCGCCGGAGTTATTGACGGAGCAGCAGCAAAGCCAGCATGCAACAAAACGACAACACCAACCTCCTCAGACGCTTGCACTAAAAGAAAGAAATGGAGAGAGATTGGATGGGAGCCAGCAGGAAAATCAAGGTGAGATTAACAATAAACAAACACATTCCACCGGTGCGAGAAACGAAGAGTCTATTAACGAATGTAGTCAGCCTACGGCAACAGTATCCACAAACCATCGAAACAGCGGATCGGGAAAAGGGATTGAAGTGTACGTAGATAAAGTTGACTCGAAAGACAGCGGCATCACCAGCGAGTCCGTTGAATTGGATCGAGTCGCAATTAAGTACCCTGAGTCACCGTTATCTCCTACTTTTGAAATGAACCGGGAGACAGGGAGCGGAATGAGTGTTGTTCCGTATAGACGCCCCTCATCCCAATCTCACACTCCAGTCCCAGAGACTTTCTCATCACCCAGTGTTTCAGCTCTCATGCACAGCAGCCCGATTGCAGGCGCTGTGGTGAGAAGCAAAAAGAAATCTCCCCATGGACAGGAAACAATAGAAAGCAACGTAGACTTACCCTTAAAAACAAGCAGCTTACTCGAAGACAATACAATTCTGACATCCACTCACTCGTCAACGACGACACTCTTAGGCCCTGAAGTTGTCATCAACATGGATGTTGTCCAATCAATCTTAGAAAATCCAAATACTTCTGCTGAAGACAAGCGACATTCTGTCCTTTCATCTTTGAGTTTCTTGGATACTGCGGATTTACGCTACATGGATGATAGTTCAATCACCGTTGAAACACCGACGCCTCCCTCTTCGGGCGTTTTTGAGACTGAGCACAATTGGACATCTCAATTACAAAGTTTGATACGACAACTGCTGGTGGCACAGCAGCAAAATTTGTCTCCGGGCTCTCACCAGTCGACAGTTCCTCTTATTCAGCAATTACAGCAACAACTGTTGATCCAACAACAACAAATTCTTCTTCAACAAGCCATGTTGACACAGCTTCAGTTACCTGTCTCAGTGACAGCAGACAATCAAAATTCAGCTCAAAAATGTCCATGTGTTTCAGCTAGTGGATCGGCTCACTCGGTTAAATCTCCACAGCACCATTGCTGTCACTCACAAATGGTTTCCGTGTCCCCTGCCCTTTCTCACGGTCACAGTGACAAATCCCACCATTGCGGTCACTCCAGTAAATGTAGTCATAAGAATAACAGTCACCAGCCAAAATATAAAGCACCGAGGGCCTATTCTGAAAGTAGTGGCGTTCTCGGGCAATGCTCTAGTACAGGGGGCTCGCCAGTCCAAGGGCCAACCAGTACTGTTCAAATTGAAATGCTAGAAGAAGGGGTAGGGGCACTCGGAGTAACCTATAATTCGGCAACACCCGCTATTCGAAATTCTCCCGGGGAGAGAAACGGGAACCGGCGAGAGAGTCTTACTTCCGGCTACGGCACAAAGAGTGGACCGCTAGATGTCTCAAGTGGCGGCAGTGTCGCTGTTTCTCGCATTGTTAACCAGGGAAAAGAATCTACTTCCGAGACGAAGTCCAATCAAAGGTTATTGTCTACGGGTACACCTGGAGAGTTAACTACTGGACAAAGCTCAAGCCGAAGTCCATCGTCTTCCAAAGAGAAATTAGGATCAGGATCTGGCGGAGGGAGTATCAATGGAGGGGGTACCGGAGGCGGCACAAAAGCGACAATAGAAACACGCATAGAAGTTGAAGGTCGTTCAGTGGCGGTCACTAACCCGGATGCGATCGAGTCTGCCGGGGAGAAGAAACGGGAGAGCGTTCGCGATGGCAATCGGGGTGAAGAAGCACCAGAGCCAAAGTCCAAATCCAAAAGCCTCGTAAAATCAATAGGTAAACGAATCAAGGTGCGGAAACGGCTCAAGGAAGGCAGACAAAAATCTAAATCGGAGAACAGGGCAAGAAAAGCTTTACGGACAATATCATTCATCTTAGGGGCATTCGTCATTTGTTGGACTCCTTATCATATCCTAGCCATGGTTGAGGGCTTTTGTGGCTGTATCAACAGCCACGTCTACATGTTCGCTTACTTCCTTTGCTACGCCAACTCTCCCATTAACCCTTTTTGCTATGCTCTTGCCAATCAACAATTTAAGAAAACTTTCACCCGCATCATCAAGGGCGACCTCCACATGACTTAATAATAACCAATCGCCAACTTAGGTACCTAAACGAAGTAACAATAAGTAAACAACGTTCTTTAGTCTAGTTATTAAATTACTCAATTATCACTCCCTTAAATATGTACATAGTGCCTGGCCTAAAATTCCTACTTCTTCGTCTAATTGAATACCCTTTTTAAGTGTCTTCTTTTATGACTCATGTCACATATAGAGTCTTATTGTTACGCTAAACGCTAAATGTTATAGCGTAGTGCGCTATAATTAAATGTATACGAACCATTGCGCAGTGTAGGTATTTTGACCTACCTAGTTATCATTTTTTCCATCAATCCCAAGTTATGTTGTCATTTTCCGTGAACTTCAGAGTTTACATTCGCTATATCTACCGAAGTGTAGAAGGGTATGGGAACGAGTTTACGTTCCTTCCTATTCTTCTATTCTATGATTTCTACTTATAACTTAATAGATCTAACAAATATAATATTATAAAAATCCTACTTTATTCCGGTATGTGTGTTCAAATCTTATACAATAATATGAAAAGGTATACCTACTTACTCTTTCTTTTTTCTCTCATCTGTTTTCCAATTAGTCTAATTCTAATCTATGTACTTTTAGAGGCTAAACGGAACAGAAACGTTCATTACAAAGCTAATGATTTTAGTTAGGAATTGGAAGACATTGTGTACCTCTCCATCTGTACTCTATTGTACTACTGATGCTACAAGTTGCTACTATAATACTATATAAGGAAATAACCTACCTAAAGTTAACTAGTCAAAGTCAAACAAATTATATGGCTGTAATTTAATGTTACTATTACTACTACTTAAAATACTGTGAATTACTGTGCTGCGTAAATGTAAATTGACTACTTTCTGTGACGTATCGTACTGTTAGAATGATAGAAATCAAAGTACTATTGCAGCTCTATTTAGTTATAGCTCTGTTTATTAGCCACAATCTTTAATAGTCAGATATAGGCGTATAATAAATAACATGACACAGAAGATAAATGGAAGTGCTAAGTACTTAAGTAACATTCAGAATTGCTTTGGAATACTATTGCGCATTTGAACTGCATCAATTTGTATGTCATGGTATATCGATAAGTGCAATACTACTCACTATTATCTGTACTACATACAACTACATAACAATACGACTTTGTACAATGTACATAATTATACATGTGACTACAAATAGGTTGTATCATCCATTCCACAGGAAATTATAATTCAAGCCTCTTCTGCTAAAAAAGTGCTTTAGAGTAGAAGAAAGTAAGAGAAAGCACTAAGGAATTACACTTGGAGCGTGTTGTGTACTATTTACGAGTAGGAGGTATATATATGATAACACAGAAATGAATTATCTAGCGTATGTATGTTTGTGTGAGTGTGCAAGGTTTGTATGGTTTGCGTTAATGTAAGCCGAGTCGAGACTATTGTAAAAGTAGCAGTCACCGTTGAAATTGATGAATGAGGCTGCAAGATGAATTGACATTGAGTCCCTTGTCAATTCACCTTGTGCCATATTTAATAGTAGGCTACTTAATGTACTGATGCTTATATGCTAAGTGAAACTGTTTAATCAAATGTTACTAGATCAAGGAAATTTTAACTGAACCCAAGTATAACAATACATTCTTTCATATATATACAATAACAAATACCAAACAAAGAGTTGTGGCAAAAAATGTTTTTATTTTTCATTGTCAGGCATTAGTTTTCTTCAGAAGCAGTCATTGCTCTTTGAGTTTTCTCTATTGATGTTCTTGTTTTGTTATTTGCAGTTTTTTATTATAGCTCTGATTCTACACCAAAAATGGTTTTGTTTTTGTCCTTTTAAATCTGTAATTACAAAATTATATAGATTATTCATTTATGTTCTAAGTTTTACGTGTTGCTCGGAGAGGTTCTCAAGAATACGCTTGTATTGTAAAAAAAAAGTAAACTGTAAACTAAGAAAACTGTTCTACTGTTGAATTGACTGTCTGTATTAAAATAACTGGTTTAGAATTGTTTTGTTTTCAGTACATGTGTTGAACTGCTTCCGTGGTGTATGACTCGTTTTTGTAAACGTATCGGTGTTTGCGATGTAATATGAATCTATGACACAATATTTAGTACATAATGATGTTACTTGTTAAATACAGAGAAAATAATGATCAAATTATTCGTTACGTACATAACACAACAATACATAAATGTGAAGCTAAATCTATAAGAGTATACAAACAATTACAAACTAAGACAATAAAGCTGTCTATTGATGTCCCATACACTGAGCTGTTTTGCATGTGTAAGTAAAGCCTTTGTTCCGAGATTCATTTACTTATTCACGCACACATAAATAATACAAACAATGCTAAATTCATTGTACTAATTGCAAGTTGTTATATCTAAGTAAGTTTGTTTGTAGGCACTCCTCTCCTCATGATGATATGCATTAAGCAACATTTCCACAGACTAAGTTCAAGGCTCAATTTTATGCCTTATGACTCCCGTCTCGCCCAGAAGTTCCTGATTGAGATTGAGAGTAAATATTACTGGCAAGCAGTCTTGTGGCTGAGTTGAGTTTTGATTTGTGATACGAAGCGAAAATAACGTAAGGGAAAAGTGCTGTCTGCTCTGATCTGTAGAAACGTTCCCCAAGCTACAATTCTTACACCAGCAAAGTGAAGCCTAGTTTTTACGGCTATATTATTATTATTATGTTATAGGAGCTTAGTATCTACTTTTAGAGATTACTGTAATACTAAGCCAAGCAATAGATTGAAAACCCGAAGATTGCACATATATACGCTTAGTATTTACTAATGTACAAGCTTATCTATTTTCTACAGACAGCTCCGTGGAGTCTATTGCATATAGGCTCAGAAAATAATAATAGAGCCGATATGTACCTAACAACAGTGATAAGTGATGTAGTATGTACACGGTCTTGAAGAACTTATCCGTGGAATGCTAAGCGAAAGGAACTGAAGTTAGTCCCCATTAATAAAGTGCATTGACTTAGTTAGCCAGACATGACTTAATATATTTATAGGGTTGCCAGTCTATGTGGGCTGGAAGAGGCTCTGGAAATGTGAGTGACGGGGAAGCAGATGGGAAGCGCCACAAAGAGAGAGGCTGACACTGACTGAGCTATTTATCTGTTTTTGCTACGCTTGGAATTCCTTTTCCGCCGTATACTACGCTTATCCGTACTACAATTCACTCTTCCCTCCATGCGGATCTCAGATAATATTCTTTTTATTTGTTTGAATGGAGGAAACCGAACTGAACTGCAAGGAGAGAGTTGTTTCTACTCTTTGCTACTTTGTAGATCTACATTAGATGTTCCATATAGACGAACTAGAGAATTGCGTTTTTTCAGAATATTATGCAGTGCAATGCTTTCTTCCTTATTTATCGCTTATGGTTTGGGGAATATTTTATTATTATTGTACCTACCTGCTAAAGAATAGTTACACTAGAGAGAAATCTCCCATCTAATTATTTTTTTACTGGCCCCTCAAACTCATTGTTGTTGTCTTTCCTGTACAATAAGTATTAGAATTTTTGTAGATACCTATATAATACAGTGTAGATGGCTTAAGAGGAGAAAGAATGTTTCCCTTTAAAGGAAAATTTGGCTTAGCCAATGTAAGTAAAGCAATTAAAGAAAATGAGGAGAAATGCAAACGGCAGAAAAAATGAGAATGGAAAACAAGCCACAAGGATGAAAAAACTCATGAGAAGAGATTCTAAGAAGAGAAAGTGAGTTTCTCTGTGATAGAATAAATAATGAAATTCTGATTAAAACTATAAACTCGTTATAGTTAATGGGGTCCCGTTTTCTATTAGCAATAAACGTCACAGATAAGCGAATCAATATCTCTATATCTGAATCTATATTCACATATTATGCATATAAATAGATAAGAGAAGAACGCTATAGAAAAATGAGAAAGTCCACGTGAAGACTCATGTACAGATAGTGTGGAAGGAAAGATAGGGCACGACAGGTGCTCCGTTGGCAGTCGCTCTATAGACACGCAGAAATGCAGGGAAATATAGAAGTCACGCCTAGAACGCCTTAGTGGGAGATGAATACTTTATTTAACTTACATGACTTTAGTTTGCCTTTGAGAAATACCCAGAAAGATTGGAGGAAGAGCCGGGGAGCAGAACCTATAGCATTTTATCTGTCGTTGACTCAACCAGAGCTTTCGATTCTGTACATCACGATTTTTCTAAGCTATCCACCTTGTTTGTGTTTTGCTAACTAAACCAATAATAACAACGCATGTAGGACAAGTCTGAATCCAATGCAGAGAATTGATACAACTGACTAACCAAGCGTGGAAGACGACTATTATGCAGATTTTACAGTCGATCATTTTTGCATAATGCTATAGATTGAATACATTGCTGCCTGTGCAACATTTAGACGATAAGGTAAGCTGACTTGTATTTTTTCCGGCAACTCATGTGACTTGACGTTAGCTGCTAAAATATATAGGAAGGAGTAAAGCTGTGTGAAGCAGCAGTGTTTCTGGAAAAAGGGACCAAGCCTTAATATATGGATGTTTTGTCTTCTAGTGTGATTTGGTCTGATTGGGAACTCTCCTAGCTAAAATACGGATGTATGTTTTCTTCCTTTGCAATCTGACTCCATTTGCTCCAGTCTTGTCGTGTTTCAACTTCCCTTATGTATTACTCTAGTTGAATGCACTGCTTCCCCGTACTAAGCAAAATCCAGAAAGAAGTGAAAGACGATTGGATGCAAAACACGAATGTTATTACTATTAGGAAGAATAATAGAAGCTATAGACACTTATAGTGCAGAGATGTACCTACATAAAATCTTATAGAAATAGGACGATGCACTTGACTCGAGTGTACAGTTGACATCTACGCTTCCTTTCTCTTTGCCTTTCCTTTTCTTTCCTCTGGTTTTCATTCCGGATTCAATTGTTTGTGTTCTGTTATGCTACGTCGTGTCCTATTGTGCTATGTTGTTATTATCCGCCAAGAGTCCCCTTCACCATTGCCTACATTGCTTTCCTTGGCTTATCTCAGCCGTTCTCAGCAATAGACTGGATACAACCATTATACAAATATATCTGATACAGTATTTGTAAGCACGACTCCTGCCCCAGTTAAAATCTACGCTACACACAACATCTACCTCCTTCCCTATCGTCTTGTGTCTTCATTTATGTCTGATCTGCACACGCACACTTTTTATATCCTATTAGTCAAATTAAACAGCATGTGGCATTTTTCAACCTGCACTGTCTTCTGCTAAATCTTAAGGGAGACTTTCCTGGTTTAGCAGTGGCACATCTCTGCAAAGAGCAAAGCAAATTTATATTCAAACTAAGCAACTCAAAGGAAATAGGAATTTGAAATTTTCCTTTGATCTTTTCTCAATCTGCTCCTGTCCCTTGCGTTATTTCCTTTATTTATAGGCACAATATTTGGCACATTTTATTTTCAGACAGAAACAAGCCGTTTTTGCTTATTATATTACACAGGGAAGGCACGTGCGTAATAATGATGTACATCGCGAAATAACTGTATCATAAACTCAGGTCTGAAGAATGTGGTCCAAAATGCCATACTTAGTTGTCAATATTCAAAAATATATGCACATACAATCATCATTATCATCTAATCAGCAGGTATTTAGTGGGAAAAGTTTTTAATTAGAGGATTAAAATAAATAATTTCCAATCCAAGTTCAAGAGCAATTTTGAAGTTAGGAGTAGATTCCTCTGTGAGTATCAGATGATTGTCCACGCTTCACATTCCATAACCTTTCACTGAAGCGGGGAAAAGTTTCTGGCTATAAGCATTAGGGTGATGTGATCCATTTTTGGTCTCGTTTCACTCGGAAGAATTCAACTACTTGTCTTCCTCCCCTATTAGTCCTCGTAGCTATTCTATGGAAAGATATATTTCCTGGAGGTATAAAATATACACTTGTAAAGTTTGTAAATGTGCGTGTATATTGGAAGGTGAGGTAGGTTCTAACCCGTATATTTTATACTTACATAGATCTCTTTGCATCCTTAGCACACATTGTAGTTGGCATTCTGTTGGAGCACGTGCGGATATATGCGTATACGTAATAGAGGGAAATAAAAGAAAAGATTGGTAACCTTATTACGTAGGTATTGAGAGAGTGAGAAGGGGAAAGGTGAGTGGAGCTATACGAGCACTATATCTATTGTAGCAAAAAAATATTTCATCTGTCCCGTCTCCAATAGAGCATTACAAAGATAGGAGGCACTTAAACAGTACATAGCAACGCAGTGTGAGTCGTAGACACGAATTTGATAGGAGCAGGGTGGAAATAAGAGTCAGTCAGCTCGTCTCGCTTCACTCGCTCACATTTACAATCAATTCAACTCTTCAACTTACATTTCTCTTCAGCTTTTCATTGCTTTTTGATCCTTTTGAGTGTCGTTGCCGATTTCGTTGCATTACTCTGCATTACATCCAATGCATTTCATTGTCAATACGGCCTACACACATAGGAGGTAGGTTGTCGAGACTTTCATCTTCACCGACTCCGAGCCGCGTCTCTAAGTTAGCCCCGGCTAATGTGACGTTGTCAAAAGCTTGTAGGACTTTATTTCATCTGATATGATTATGATTGCTTTAAATCCAATGTGTATCTTCGTCCATTTCCAATTTTTACAACAAATGCCCGGAGGCTTTTAAATAAATCCCCCTCTGCATGTACAGAAAGGAAAGTAAAAGAATTGTGTGACTTTCCGTGACATATCTAATAAAACAGGAGGAAGATAAGTATATATAGATCTCCTTGTATATTCAAATGTCTTCATATGCGGCCATCTAAAATCTGTATATTTATAAAGTGAGCTATAAAGAGCAGACGTACTTTCACATCAACTCACCAATCCTCACCAATATCCTACAGTCCCCACATATATCTTTTCCCAGACTAAAATAAGAGATGCGAGAGAGAGAGTTGCTCTGCGAGTCGGGAAATGCATAGATAATACTATCCGTGTGTCCGTATTATAATATTCAATGCATTACCGAGGCAGAGGTAGGACGTAGGACTTGACTTTCTGTGAAATTCCTAAGACGCCTACATGACTCGGTAAATGGTATTGTATTAGTAGGGTAGCGATAGCAAAGCAATATATTTCCTTGTCATTCCGTTCTATTTGCTCCTGTGTTCGAATATTCATGCTTCTATGCAACCTCTCCCTTGTCGTTTCATACGGGGACACAGAAATATATTCTGTTGTGAGATTTTTAAATGTAAAATATATGCATATTACCTCGTTGTTGAAGAGATGTGAAGCTGGGGACGCCAAATCTTTTCTGAAGGACGGCTCCTTGACGGCTCCACTGGACGAAATGGCTATGACGGAGATTGTTCCCATCTGATCTGACTGTTTTACCTCCACAAAAAGGAAATTGAATTTTTTATGCACCCTGTAAACCATCAAGATATTCATAGGTGTGATTGCGTTCAGATGTGAATTTACTCTGCTAAAGTCTACTCCACTCCTCTCCTTCCATCTCTCACCGAAATATGTCTTTCGCAAATACAATATGTCCTCTTTCAACGCAAAGAAAAGAAACGAGTTGGTGGCAGAAATGTAAAAAGGTTTCACATAGCCATCTACTTCCTGTGTAATTGTATCCTTTGCTAATAACAAACCATTCGTAGGGACTTAGTAACCAGAACCATAGGAAAATATGCCAAAGTTTAATTCTGTCACTTTTCTTTCGCTATGATTAGGAATCGGGACACAAACTATATTTTCATACTTTTTAACTTTTAACTAGCTGCTAAGTATCATTAATAAAGTCTTGAATCTCTGAGAAATTGATAGCATATAGGTACTCTGATGAATGGAATTTGATGAACGGCCGTAGCTGCTAATGGCGTACGATCTATAAAGTTGTGCCTGCTGTCAGTGAGTGTTCGAAATGCTGATTCGAATTACCGCACAACACTTTCGCATATTTCGTGCACATTTTTGAAAACACTTAACGCTGAGTAGTGTGGAACAACAAATCAATTTTTGATTCATGACACAAGGCCAAAACAGCAGCCAATAATGATTCTATTTCGAAATTTACATTTAAAAGGAAGCAAAAATAACAGAAATGGTGAAGGGAATAATGAAAATGAACAATAAATTGATTTGAATCTTGCAGTTTATTTTTTATACGTAGAAAACTTAGGCTTAGGGTTAGCTGCACAACAGGTGAATGAGGTAAATTAAGGTAGGTAATGTACTCACACAGGAAAAAGTATGCAATAATTTTTCAAGGGATTTCATACATGTTAACTGGCCATCATCGGCTCCAACCAACACTGCAATTCATAAATTAAATTCAAATTGTAAATTATGTAGCACTGCTAAGACGCTGCTAACTGACATGATAGATAATATTACGAAGTGTGCGAATCAAAAATGTTGGTCTCGCTTCGCTTCCGAAAAGCAAAGCCTGTCGAAAAAGTAGGCAGGTGTTATCGTTAATTTATTTATTGATAATTTTACAATTTTGAGACACAAAATATACTATGAACAGGAGATCATTATTCAGAAAAGCCACTGTTGACCTTGCAATTTGACTTTTTAATCCCAATAAACATAAGGACTACCCAAATGGTCTTTTCTACTGCAAAACTAAATCCAAATATTAATGACCATTCAATGACATTTCTCTACTACTAAGTAACTTAAGTTATTACTAAGTACTTAAGTACTATACCTATAACATTATATTTTTGCAAAATTATAGTATTATGGGTAGGTAATAATCATATATTATCATGTGTGGATGTATATGTGTGTACTTTCGTTTCGTTTACATGTCACGACTTGACTTATTACAAGTTTTGTAATTCACTATTGGTGTTAGCCTCCTTTAAGGAATCCAATCAAAGAAGAAATAATCCTTTAAAGAAAGATTTCGACGGAGATTACGATTATGGTATATTACCAATATAGCATTAAGTATATAGAACACTAAATACTATAGGGATAATCTACGTATTTTTTGCTGGGAATCCTATGCTTGGGGTAATTACTTTGCTAAAACAGCACAATGAACGTGAGAGGAAAGGAATGGTTCTGACTATATTTCTGGAATCGGAAACGGTTCAGTCTATATCTGCAGAGATTTTAAGAAATGCTGTGAAGTCTCATTAAAGTGGGAAGAAATTGTATGGTGCTGCTTACGTACGTAAAAGAAATAAATGGGAGATGATAAAGTGGCGGAAAAAGGATATTAGACTGAAAGTCAGAGAAACTTATCGGAAGCTGCTTCCATAAAGATTCATTAGGACAAGACATCATGGCTCACTCACCATATATCATTCTCCACTCGCCTTTCTTTCCCTTTCGCCTTTTCCTCCTTTCACTCTCATTCCACTCTTGACTTTCGCCTCGCCTCCACTACAGATGTCTTCTATTTTGTTATTACGGCTTCTAATACCTCCTTAAGTTACCGCCAAGGATGTTCCCGAAGTATTATAAGCACCTATCTCTATAAGAAATGTGTAAACAAGTGTAATACTCCTTAGAGCGTGGCAGGAACATCTATGCCTTCAAAATACAATATTAAATAGTCCTCCTCAAAACTCTTCGTAGTGTATACGCAAGCTGGTGTGAAAACTGACTGAAGGGCTAACCTTGCAGAAAGTTTTCGGATATTCTTCTGAAGAATGGAAAATACATTTTCGATAGCATAGAATACACAAAAGAAGTTATGACACAATGAACGGAAAGGCGCGGACCAATGAAGACAATTTTATTCGAACTCACCTTGAAAATTTTGGTAATTTTCTTCAATACCAGACGAACGCCGGGTTTTGTCATTTTCTCTAATCTTTATTTCCAAATGGAAGTTGTAAACTTTCTGGCCTGGCTACTCCCTACCACTCTCGTTTCAACAACTCTGTTAACAAACCGTAATCACAGTTATCTGTATATATATTTGAAACTTCATGAAAACACACTTCTCGATCTGTCATGCCTGAAAATGAAACGGAATTTTTCCCTTCAACACTAACCAGGTTTCTTATCTCTTTTACTACTACACACTCAAACTCAGGCGTCAAGCGAAAGTCAAATCTTGTCAAAGTCTAAAAGTATTTTTGTGTCCGTGTCAAAATGCTAGATAAACTTCTGTGTAAGGGATCCGAAGCGCTAAGACCTTGTATAATACAAAGATATACTTACTACACCAAACCTATCTATCCAACCAGTCAGTGTATAGTAGACAAAATTTCTTCCACAGAATGTTATTAAAAACGTTTCTGTGTTGAAACTTATCTATCTGGTGGCACAATTTTTTGGACACTCCAAACTGACATACTTCTCCAGCTCTATACTTACGCTGCTTTAAACCTTTATCGCAAATATGCCATTCACTCAGGAGAAATGCTTCATTCCGAATTTGATAAGAAAAACATCTTAAATATATTTGTTGAGAACAGGGGTATTAAAATGTAAAACTAAAATTGAATTTTCCTCTGAAATATAAGTAGTTTTCCAGAATGCTTCTATTTTGATAATATTTTATAATAATGTTCATATATGTCTTGTATATATGAAAGTAGCAAAAAAGTTCTCCTTGTTGTGCATTTAATTGAAACTTGTTTGTTTCTGACTGTTTTTCAAGGAAATATTTTACTATCCCGTGAATCCCTAACCCCTTCACAGTCCAACTGTCAACAGAGGGCAAATATCATTACTTCATTAAAAGATTAAAAATTGACATTGGAATTATTGTAGCTAAGATTAAATTGGAACGGTTTTCTTGTTTTAACACCCGGTTGTAAATAAACTTGATAACATTCAATAAGATTGCACACAACAAACATTACATGGTCAAAGTAATTAAATAAAAAATTAATAAATAATGAGAAAATATTTAGTTCTGATGGATATTATCAAACTGAAGCCATATAAATATCACAAGCTAATCAAGAAACAGAAAACAAAACTATTTTGTATCTACATGTTCCTGGTGAATGTAACCTGATGTAGCTTTCATTTAAATATCGTCTTGAATGAACCAAACAGGCAAGTAATTAATGAATAGGCTAATAGTATGAACAATGGGAATGTTGCAGGGAGGATGAGCTAGGTAACATAGGTGTTGAGTTGCAAAAGTTGCCTGAGGCTATGAAGGGGGTGTAGGAAATAGCAAATATATGCGCTACACATTTTGTGAAGTACGAAGAGAGAGGCGATAAAGAAGTGAAAGTTGGTTGAAAGCAGTATGCTCTTTAATAGTAACATAGTTTGGCCTTGCTAGCACATTGCCTTAGTTGGGTTGTTTTAGTGTGGTTGTAAATAGGAGCCTATATTACAAGTGCTACGTGAGTATAAGAATTCTGTCTATCCACACACACACACACACTCTCTCTCTCTGCTCATGTGATATGCAACGTAGCGTAGAGAAATCTCACCGAAGTAGACAAAGGTATAGAAGCCGAATATTTGTGGACGAGAGAATGAAAAGTTTTGGGTGAGGCGGGCGGGTAGGCTAGCAAAAGTAATTTCCCACTCTTGGAAACCTCACTCAAGAGGTAATTCACATAGTTTTGGCTAAAGTAAAGTCTGAAAGAAAAACAGGAAAAGGGGAATGGGCAAGAAGGATATCACCCACATATATACATACAAAAGATACTTACATATGGCCGCTACTTGAATCATAGTAGCCTTCTTGCCTAATATAATGTAATATTATGTAGTAAGGCTATTAAAGTAGACATATGATATTGTATGTTATGCATTTAGACTTTTAGATAAGTATAAAGTATGAAGGGCCTACATCCGGAGGAGAATCAGTGCTCCAAACAAAGCCGATCTGTCTTCAAAAATTATAGCAAGTAAGAGAGCAACATATAGAATTGCAAATACATAGCACAAACTTTACTTGAGCTATACATAAACAATTTGATTCGAGTTTTATACAAACAGAATGTGTACACCATGAAAATACTCTCAACTTTTACGCTCTATAGGTACACACTCATAGTTTTCTAAACTAGTTACCTTATATCCTTATAATATGCTTTTCATTTAGCTTACACAGTATAACATTAGTTGCCATTACTAACATCAGAGAATGGCCACGTAATATTAGTTAAGTTAGAGAAGAATGCAAACTGAACTGGACTTGAACTAGATACGGCAAGGGAACTAGACAGATAAATAGAAAGATAGGAGCCCTTCTTTGTTATTCTCTTATGTTCCGTAAGCTGTACGTTATTGCACCATTTCAGCACATGACGACCACTACCAACCTATTACACGACCAGCCATTCAAAAGATCCTCTCTCTCTCTCTCTCACTCTCTGCAACAATCCGAAAGCGAAACAATGTCCAACTCTTCTCGCGCCCATGCATGCCCATCTCTTTAACTATGTGCAATTCTCATTTCACATTACAATCACTACCTACCTGCCTACTTTCTACCTACATATTAAAATATCCATGGGAGAAAGTTACCTTTCTCTTCCCTCCCCATCCCGACACTCTACACACACACAAATACATTTTTATCACCTGCTGGCTCAGCTATCTTTTAAACTATTTATACCCAATGCTCGGCATATTATCCTCCATTTTGTTATCTGTACATTTACTTTCTTCTCTTTTACACACTCTTCGACGCTATTCTGGTCCACTATTGTAATATTTTATCTGTCCTATGACGCTCGTACCATTCAAAATGGATAAATCAACTTAAAACCACAATTTATTGTTTCTTTCAACTATACACACGTAATTTCTGTTAGCTTCACTCAATCTTTCTATTATTGATCTTTTATGTCCTATAATCTTCAATTTTCATGTTCTATGTCAAAAACTGTAGAAATATAGTCAACGCTTAGTGGTCTGCCGTACTTGAAAGGCTAATAAATGTGTTCCACGTAAGGCTACTTTTTGTAATGGCTCCTATAAACAAAAATACATTAGGAATTTAAATTCAAATTTTGTTCTTGTTTTATGCAGCAGGATTAGTTGCTACTCAAAGTGGTAGGTTAATGCTGCTCTCCAACTTTCTACAAATACCTACGATATTCCACATAAGCATGTAAAGGGCTAGTCTACCACTCCTGCTTTCCATCCCCTTGTCATATTAGTGTCATTTCCTTTACACTACATCGTAATCATCAAAAATGCTTTGATGTTCAGAAATATATCAAGTATCACGTTATAATATCATGCTGTCGTGTTATACAAATAATATACAGATTCAAGTACCTATACAAAATATCTTTTTATTCGTGGGATTTCCAATTGTTATTTCCCAGGAACACAAAAACGCTGTAAATCATTTCGAATGAAAATAGCCAGTTGGAATTGGGAAATTTTTTTGAAGTCAATTGCAAACAGACTAATGAAATTTTGCAATTCAGTAGTAGTAGGGCTGACTATACTGATCATTGATGCGTAGAAACCGCAACAATATTATTCTTTGGATGTCTAATCCTTTAGGTTAACCCATAGTATAGACTTGGGTTAACTATGTCAGCTGAAGGGGCTAAGCCAAAAGCATTTAGGAATATCTGACAGTTGGCAGAAAATATTTCTATGCATTTCATCCAACTGCTCCAGTTCTAACAATAAATTAGTGAATATTTGAAGTGTATTTGAAAGGGATGAGGGAATTATATTAATGCAGGTTACGGTGTAAATATTCCAAGTATGTCCATTAAAAAGAAGGTAGACAGATATGTACGTACATGAATTGAAATTTTATGAGTCGACTTGACATGAAGTGTAGCTTTAGTCTCAATTGCTTCATTCATGAAAGTGTATTTCATTTCTGTCTGAGCACATTAGCATCATATGCAAGGTTGTTGTGAGGAAATATAAAGGATTTTAGTAGATTTAGGAGCTGAGCCATTACCACAATGCATTCATTGTAATTTACAATGACTCTTTGCTCTGTTCTATGTACACTAGCACTAGCCGTGTGTTCTGTCTCGCATTCTGGTTGATATAGTATTTACACTTACACTTCTCACTACCTCCTCCTCCTGTTATGTGCAAATAGCGAGAAGAACTGTGAGAACGTGGACTCAGCACCTAACATAACACAAGACAGATGCAAATGCAAATAAACTAGGTACATAATATTCAGTCAAGTACAGATACTTCCATAAGATCTATCCTTTCACGAAATGTACATCGGATTCTCTCCGTTTCTCCCTGGGCCACTCATACTCGCAGCAGTTATAGAACAGAAATAGCCTAGTTGGATTCAAACGAAACAATCGTAACTTAATATTGAATGAATAGGAGTAGCTCTAGTGCTAGTCTCCTTTTTGGACAGCCGGGAGTTGGAGGGAGAAGAGGAGTCGGGTAGGAAAGGATCTATTGCTCCATGCCTATTCCATTTAGCTTCATTATACTAATGTTCACTTCACTCACTCACTCTTTCACATATCAGTTACACTTTCATTTTACTTTAGCCTTTCCTTGCCAAGACTCGTAATGAAATTCTATTGAAATTCTAGCTTTAATCCACATGGAATGAAAAACCATATTATTATCTCTCTAAAGGTCTGCAGCACTATCCTTTCCTTTTCATCTCTTATCACTAGCAACCTTAGAATTTGTCCAGGTATTTACCTACCTAAAAGCTTTAGAATGGCAGCTATTCTTCCGTAGATCCCAATGTAATTCATCCATTACGTCAACACGTCGCAATTGCCCATCCTTCATTAGCTTTCAAATTCACATAAAATAATTTATTCCTGTCCCAGACCTAATGTCAACATTTCTTTTCCGGCCAGCCACTTTGGGTGAAACTGGTACCATTGCGTACAGGTTATGTAATATATTCATCCTTGAACCCCTACTAGATCTCTTATACTCTCACCGGATTTAAACTGAAATCAAGTTATAAAAGTCCGAGAGTTTTTAAATCTAAAAGCATTTCAACATTTGACATTTGCTATCATTGTAAATTACTAATGAAATGGGTTTTGGCTTCCTGATCCACAGTATTACAATACAACGATATCCATTCTACGAACCAATTATCTGCTTCTGACTAACTATTAGTTCTGACCCTGTTTCAGTGCTCAGTTCTGAAAGAGTTCAATGGATGCACATTAAAAATGTTAAAAATACATTTATGTGTATTTTTATTTGAGTAAGTAGTAACTATACATCGCAAAATTCGCAAATCGCAAGCATCATTTGTTGAACAAATTCTTGCGCAGCATCCACTGTAAATAAATATTAAACATTGAAGTTTCTGGTAAATCTGTTTCTGTAAAATTGCTAGAAATGATATTTCATTAATTAATTGTTTTATGTTAATATTGATTTCTCACTTCTGAAACTGCCAATAATATGAACCCTAATATCTTGCTAATTGAGTTTACTCATTTAGCCTGCAGATAATTGTGTTCTCAGTCAGGTTGAAAATTGCAACTGAAAAAGTACTACCTAATTTTCAGCTCTGATGATCGCACTTAAAATCATATTAATCATGTCACAAGGTAGTAAAAGATATACGATTCCAAAAATACGATATCTACGCACTTAAGCCTTCTTCACAGAGTCTGATGCTAAAAAATATCAAGGTCTCACGGAATTGTAATAAAATAAATTCCGGGGATTCACTAAAGAAGCTACTTGGGCATCATGAAACTACAGTATAACCAACAATTTTTGGAGTGAAAACGCAATACTAAGGTTTAGCAACTATTTATAGTACTTCAAAAAATATTATATTTTCTTTCTGTACCAATGAATAAGACATCA
>JAAAYG020000728.1:0-31644 GCA_009936455.2 Tomocerus minor
ATTCATTATGGCATTCACTTTCCCATGTCGGTGCCAGCTCCATTTCAGAGCTAGGTCAATCAGTCTACTCTACGGTGCTGTAGGAGTGTCAAGAATACATAATATTATATGTATGCGTGGTAGGACATAGGAGAGAAGAAGGGGAAAATGTAACGATTGATTCCATTCCATCCACCTGGGCCTTTATCCGAACAAGAACTTGGCTCCAGTCAACAACGCAGCAGCAAAAACTCTTTTCCACTTCTTCCTTCAACTCTTTCTGTTCTTTTCTGTCCATTGGACGAACAACATGTAGAGCCAACACAACTCTCTTAGTTCTATCCCATTTTGTTTTCTACGCCCTACATTTTCCCTTATTTTCTTTGATTTCCCTTTTCCTCTTTTCTTTCATTTTCAATCTTCAACAGATTTTCCAGGCCTTCTTTATCCTCCTCAAATTTTCCTAGTCAATCCACATGGTTTTTCCACCAAGTTTTAAATATTTTCATACATTCTTTCTATCTCGACACACTTTCATAGAAGATTAAATAATTTCTCAGGTTATTACAACAGTTTGTATTTTCATTAAAAAAAATTGCAGTTCTATTCCGCTGATAATAATATCTGTGCTTGTGTTTGATTGGATACAATAATAGTGTTCCAGAATAACGCACTGCACTGTTCTTCTGTGCTGCGAGCTACTTTTAACTTTTCTCATTCTCATTTGAGAGGATGAGCATTTCTTTTCTGTCGGTACACTTTATGTACTTCCTCTCAACTTCTAAAAATAGGTACTCAGTTTTTCATTCCACTTTGTCGTAATTCACCTTTTTGTTATTAATACAATCCTATCCTCTTACCATCATAATAATATTATAAAAGCATCCTCTGTTCATTTAGTGAACAGTATAAAGAGAAAGCTATACGTGTATACTACTGAAGGATTTACTCTGTCCTCATAACATAAAAATGATCGAGCTGTCTAAACAAACCAACTGCAACTTCACTCACATTCACATACCACTCTACCAAGTAGTAGAAGAAAATCAATAGCACTAATCTATAGGAATATTTTATTCCATTCTCATTTTCTTGCCTGTTTACTTATGTTATATACGTAAGCAAATAATGAAAATATTTACTAGACTAGATACGCATATGTATAGAGTCTATTTCTATTATACTCATCTTCTATAGTTGTGCACTAGCAATTTTTCAGTTTTTTTAGCATGGATTCAAAAATAATTATTTCCAGTTTAACTATATACACGCAAAATTATAATCATCATCCTTTTTACCTTTAACTGTACAATATTAATCCTTTATTTTATAAATGACTCATTTTCCAATTTTCCACAGATTCTTGTGTCCTGATCAATTCCATAACTGTAGGTAGTTAATCCCTACGGTACATAAGGAAAATGAGCCAGTATTTCTCAAATTTGGAGTAGGAAAAGCTATTGGAGTTTTCCTTGCGTTGCGGAAGGCGAAATAGCAACGTTTACACTATTTCTATGTATCTTATTACTTGTCGGTAAGTATCTTTCAGAAAATTATTACTTTCTTATCTTGCACGTTTTAATTCCGCAGCTATTACTAAACTAACAGTAGATGTGCGCCTTCATCCACATATTAAACAACGATAAAAGAACTCATCATTACATAGCATTGAAACTTTCTAATTTTAGAGTGAAAGCTTGGAGAAAGCTGTTTGCGATAATAGTTATTGCTAAAAAGATATGACAGGATTAGTGGTAATAAAATCAAATGAGGTGTGTACACTCACAAACTCAAAACAAAAGCAGCATAACTCTATTCTTATATATATATTTTTTTTAATGTTTAAAGATTTTTTGAAAACTTCCATGATTTAATATAATAATTAGATGCGCCAGAAATGATTTCGCAAACAAATTCGGTTATAAAATTAGAAAGTTGGCATTTGTTGAAATTAACAAATGAAACTTCCATTGAATGAAATGAAAACCCCATAAACTGAAGTAATGCAATGGTTTTCTTTATGGATTTCCCAGGAGCTATCTATTTAATTTTTGTCCATCCATCCATATATTGATTTAGAAAGGAGTATTATTTGTAGAGAGTGAAGTTAGCAACACGCAAGTCAAAACCAAATTATTCAGAGCTAAAGAAAACCTACATAAAGCAATTGCGATTACTATGCTAGCATGTAGTAATAATAATTATTAACAAAAATGTTTCATTACAGCATTCCACACTGTAGCACAAAGATTTATGCTCCTGCAAGGAAAACATTAAACAGACGAATGACGAATTAAAAAATCATTGCGGAGAAAATGAAGAAAATTTTGCAGACTACTTTCTCTTCTAACGAACGTCCAAACTGACCGATTATGAAAAACTATATTTTCCATGTTTTTGCCTATGAATTCAACTGAAAATGAATAAGAAGACTTGTTAGTTGCATTTACGATTACTACGACTGTAGAAGATACGATACACAAGAGCCATTCTGAATTCCGTGCCTGCCAAGTCAAACGCAATGCGAGTGCACTTCAAAAAAGCCTCTGGCAGTTCACACTTGCGAAGATTTCATTTGAAAGAACTAGGATTACTAAGGATATTATGAATGGAAATCAAAAAAAAGTTCAGTCCAGAGAAGAGATGTCCAAAAAGTCGGAACAGAATCCAGACCAGCCCAGAACAGGAGTACTTACGGCAAAGACTTTTAAACTAAATAGGAAGATAAGTAGGACAAAGCCTTAAGACAGATTTGAATCAATGCCTTGGATTGTGCCACGGGCTACTCGTCTAAGAAAAAATAAACTACGCAACTGAATTTGAATTAACTGTAACAAATGACTTGACTCTTTTTCAAATACTAGACAAACTAGCTAACCTAAGCAATCAATTTGTAAACAATCAGCCAGCCAAGAGTAATACGAATCTTGCCTCAAATAAACTAAAAACTCAATGATCAAGAAAGAACCACTTAGCAAAGCTTCAAAAATGCAGGCCACACCAGCCATCCATTTCAACAGCAACTAAAGTAATCCAACAATTTTACACTTTCTTAAAGTTTTATAGTCTAATAATTAATGCCAGTAGCCAATATTATGATTACATTCTCTTTAGTCTCCTTTTAATTACATCACTTAATTTAATTATATTCTATCTTTCTGTTCATCTTTGATTTCAAACCATAACTTAAATGTCTAAGTAACTACTAGGTTAGGTACTCATATAATTTATCGATGATAACTTCAGAAATCCATCAATGAGCCCAGTTTTTGTTTGCATAGAAAATATGTAACGTGGAAAAGGATTGGGTTGGCTACTTATTAATTTACTCTACTAACAAGTAAGAAGTAAAAGTTTCTGAGAATTTGCATGTAATCGGACAAGGAGACAGAAAAGAATGCACTAATAATAAATAATATTATCAATCCATCACGAATCCAATCCAAACAAACATATTAGCTAAATCTTAAAACGCATAGGTACCTCTACTAAAGTACACAAACGGAAATCCTTATAAAATAGCTAAGTACCTATAATTATAATAGTTACTACTTTTCAACTACCTACTTAAAAAACATAAGTTATTCATCCAAGGCTACAATACAAAAGTAACCCCAATCAACTCACTCTAAGGTACTAAAATCAACAATAATAACTTTAATAAAGGCTAAGGTATACTTAGAATAATGTTGATTAGAATTCTAATGTATGGCAGATATACGATTGCCTTAAAACTCTTCAACTAATTAAATCCAGCGTACTAACAAAAATTCACAAAAAATATTTGAATAGAATAAAACACGAGAATGAGACAAGTAAGGAAAAGTAGATAGACTAGAAATAATAATCTCTGTACCTACTTCAAAAATCCATGCGCACAATACAATTAAAATATCATTAATATCATCAGTTGGAATTAGTTGGAAATGTTATAGTATTGAAATAATTGTATCTTCGAGAGTTAGTGTACTATCAGCTCTCGAAAATCAAATCCAACTCATTATTGAGATATGTATTTCCTTAATGATCATTTAAACTTTCAAATCTCAACTCAACCAATTAATATCGTCAAAAAATACTACAACCAATCCGAAGCAACCAGCAATAATAGAAATTGTTCAATTTTCAACAGAAATTCTAGAGTAATTAGTTTAGTAATTGTCAGAGGTCTAATTCAAAGAATTGGCAATTAGACTCAAATCAAAAGTGCATAGACTTTAATATAAAATATATAGAGATTAGATGAGGTTCTAGTCCACGTTATATTATGCATGCAAAAATTATACATTAAAATAGCACACCCACATCCATAAATTCGTAGAAAATGGAAAATATTACGAGATAAATTAATGTTTAGCTACCTATATACAGAATGTAAAACAAATGCGCTACATCTCACTTTCTCTTTTCTAATGCTAACTCCAAGATGTCTCACTAACTATTGCACCTCCTCTCCGTTACAAGGTGGAGGTGGTGGCTTAGGGAATTTCCTTCAGTTTTTGCACCCCATTTTGACTATCAATTTCTCTGCCAGTGCGCAGAGTCGGATAAATTGAGTGCGCAAACTCGGGGGGTAAAAATCTGTATGCCTCCACTTTGTGCCATGGTTAAACTTATAATATGAGTCATATTGGTTAACTCCATAGGAATCTCTCACTACTGGTGAAAGTTTTGGCGAAAGTTGTATGGTGCTATGTTGAGGCATTTGAATTACATACTGTAGTATAGTGTAGTTATAATTAGTGTATAGAAATTCATATTGTACTTGTACTGACGGCTTCGTTACGTTGAAATGATAGACATAAAGAGAACAAAACTGAATCGCTCATAAACTGTAACAAAAATATCGTACGATCTTTTGGAGAATTTGGGCAGGTAAAACAAAGAAGAATGAGACGGAGCTGGGTGAACAATAATTGTTTTCGTGACAGAATAGTTTATAAGATTAATGCGAATGAGTGCATTTAATCCAGCCAGCTAAGGGCAGAGATCTATAAAAGGTCAACCTGTGCTAGACTGTCACATTTCAATAATTAGTAAAAGAGAGAGCTAACCTAAGAAATAACCACCTACTAACTGCGTAAATTGAACCGGACCAGAACTCAAGACTTGTCAGATTAGAACTGACAGGTCATCAGACTGCAAAATATCATTCTTCACAACTTCATCCTTTTACTTTAAACCAAAATCTCAAATCAACTCTCAAATTATTTCCATTTTTATTAATAATTATTAGTTCTAATTATGTAAGGACACAAGTTCCTTTGTTCAGATACCACTGGGTTCCTAAAATATACGTTCCGTCTCAAGTTTTATGCATTAAGTGTGTGAAAGTTGATTGAATGCTCTTTTTCTATTACTCTCCTCTAAATATTTAGCGTAGGATTTTCTAAATAGATTTATCGTGCTAACACATATCATACATATTTGCGTCTTAGGGCTAAAATATCCTTCAATTCAACGTGAACTTTAACACAGAGAATGTAAATTCACGTGTTTTTAAAGCGTAGATTCTAGGAAGCATATTGATTTCGTAGACTCACTTAATCCTCCTATAGTTAAATATTATGAACTATAGATTAAAATAGACTGTATATAGCTATATAGTATTGCTATTAATATAATTATCTTAATTATAGTTAGATTTATATAGTTAGTTGTGTATATAGTAGGATAAGGTCTATGATAATATAATTAGGAAATCTGAAATTGGTGAAATTGAAGAACCCCTTCGATTGAAATCCAATTTCGAGGACACATAGCCAGTGACCGGTGAAGAAGCGTCGGAGCAACGAGTTCATTCTCATTCATAAAAACTGCAGAAAGATTTTAGTCCATGTGACTTAATTGAGTAAGGAGTTGAAAGAAGGAATGACCCGTGAAACTTCGATTGTGCCATATTGCCATCGTCGATATTACATACTTTCTATTTGTACATAGAACAATAATAATATAATAATAATAATAATCTATTCTAAGTAATAACAAGCACTTTAATTATTGATGTATAAATGAACATGTAGCTACAACACGTAGCTAATTAGTTTTTACATGCAAAGAATATAAAACAGTGTAGGTACATTAATCTACATACATTTCCATCTTTACATTGTGCACATTCTTTTAGAGAATGAAGAAGTCGTCTGCTTCTCTTAACGTTCTTCTGTCGCTAATTTAAATGTAAAGATGCTGTTATGCTGGTTGGAAAATTTATTGGCACTGGAGAGCTTCTTGTAGCAGAATTCAATGATGATTTCTTATTTTGCTCTCATCTCATCTTCATTCATGATAGCTAAGAGATTAGATAGAAGCTGATGCTATGAATTATTATTGCTCGTCGCCACATTCAGAAAGCAAATGAGGCAATTGTAAATTAGGATTGCAATTCCAGTAGCTCCTCTGTCAAACTTTGTCCAGGGATAATAAGCAATCTAAATGCAAAATTGAAATATGGCTAGGGGCAGAGCAACAGACCATTTCATCTTCATTCTCTCATCCCAATTCTTCTCTACCTACGCAATTAGGGGCTTGCCTTAGTAGACAATTCTCTCATTCAATCACTTTCAATTCTCATGAACCACTTCATCATCATCGCTCTATACATCCATGAAACTTGGGAGCAATGTTCATGAACACAACAATTGCAATTTTTAATTTCACTAAAATATTTTACATAGAATTCATGTATTTCTCTATTGAAAATTAGTTTGTTTCAGGAATCAGGATATTTCATTTTCTAGAAAGATTCTTCATCATTATTTTTGCTATTCAACTTTATGAAAAAGTTTTTTTTCTCAACAATCAAAAGGGAATAAAACTTTATAGATGATTCTTTTGATATAATAATATTTTCAAAAGTCAAGAGTGAAGGCTAAATTTTGTGAGATCTTCTTTCTGTATGCTATCTGTGTGTAGATCTATTATCCAGTGGCTATTGTATTTCATCTGCAGTTGCTCCGACTCTGGAGAGACTGAAAAGAGAGATAGGATTTCACTGTGAACTGAACATTATGGCAATGCAGAGAAGGATATTGATTTCCTTCCTTCTTTCCCAATTATTATTTTCTCTTCTGTTCCATACACTTGAGCTTAAATTCTGTTGCATTGTAGAAGGTTGATAAGTTGTAAGCAACTATTAGCTGTCGTCGCTCGCTAGGTAGCTAAGCTACTCCAATTTCCGTTTCATGTCAAAAATGTTGGATGATGTCTATGTCCGCCCGCCCACCCGCCGACCATTTCCATTCCTCTCCTCCTGCCATGCCACTATATCCTAATTTCCTCTCTTTTCTCTTATAGAATCCTTTCAACGAGATTTCATTTTATTTTCATATTATTTTCCCTTCGTTTAGCGATATAGTTACGGAAGAAGAGATTGCATGAGATGATGAGACTTTTCTCTCTCTTGTGTACACTTGCCATATTCGATTTCATACTCATTTACTTTCCGTATCATATTCATATGAAAAACATTTCTACAGACTTAAACCTAAAACCTACGCACTAGAAAATGTTTTCTAGTTCACGTCTAACGTCAAACAGCCAGCAGTATAAACTTCTGTAAAAAAAATGAAACGCAAATTGCTTTGTGTCTATCACAAATTGTCGAATGGATGTGTTTGTGTGTTAGAGGCTGAAACTGAATTTGAGGGCAGATATTTGCGTAGGCGTTTTGTTTTGATTGTTTGCTCTGCTCACTGCTCTAATGAGATATTTTAAAGGCAGACAGGCAGAGAGTAGCCTGTAACATTCTACAGATGAAGCACAAATGATAATTATCTACTTTTTTAGGTAGGTAGTAATGAAACAGTGAAAAACTAGTCACAAATAATAAAATGTACATAATAAAGATAGAAACTTAAGCCTGCAAAGCATAAAGCTACTTAATTAATTACTGTAAATATACACAAACAATGCTTTAGATTATGAAAGCACTATTAAAACTAAAATATATAATATATAATTATGTACCTTACAGTTATCATCATTTTAATTAGTTATATATGACAGGTATTTTAATTCTTTTATGGAATTATAACCTAAAATGTTAAAATTAATGTACTTACATTATTATAAAGTAAAAATTACTTCAGTTGCTATACAAAGAATCTTATATAGTATTACATATAGGATTTTCTACATTTGAATCTTGCGTGATTTTCTTGTAGGTGTTTAGTAGTTGCGAGAACTGTTTTCTGCCAGTCTCTACTTTTGCATATTAATTAACGAGGATATTGTAGCTTTCTAAAAAGATTTTGACTCTCAGTGCAATCACATGACTTGAATCCCTTTGTAATAGCGTAGTATTTATACAGTGACAGAATCTACATTCATTCATACATATACGTAACATTAAACTACGTGCGTATAGGTATGCAGTAATACAAACAAGCTATCAATTATGAATAATTGTCTCATCAAAGCGGGGGCGTGATATTCATAATTATAGAATATACATGCTCCATCAAAATAGCATCTCTCATTATCAGCATTCAAACAAGTGGAGCCAAGCCAAGGCTACTCATTTTCAGTCTCTTTTCTCTTTTATACACACACTTCCTCCTTTTCAGTAGAAATATAAAAAACAAACCTGTTTCACACACACACACACATTTTCACACTCATTCTAGGAATTCAGCTACCTACCTAAATATATATTAGGCTACTATAAACTTAAACATATTTATTATTATCATTCTTTCTTATGTACTGGGATTGTTCGTCAGGGCTAACAAACATATTTTAGCAATTAGGATTTTGTAACTTTGCCATTCATTACATTTTACACAGTGAAAGAGTCTCAATGTTTTTTCACTTTCACAATAAATATCTGAGTAGATAGATGAGTCTCATGCAAAGTAAAAATATAACTAGTGCATCTCTACTTAAACTACCCTCACGACTAAAATACACCATAAATATTTGTTTTCATGTTTAGTGACACAAAACTAACTGCAATTACATATATATGCAATTATATATAGGTATATATGCAATTATATATATATATATGCAATTATATTATTATAACCTTATCCTAGCTCTAAGTCCTTTTCACCGAGGTTTCATAAGAATCGAAATCTGTAAAGGTGCTTTTTAATGAACTGGAATTGGGTGTTGGGTTGAATGGAGCTGGAAACCAATAAAACTACCCACTAGGAACTATTTAAAAATAAACCAAAATAGTCTACTGTATGTTTATGTGACTGTGTAGGGGAAGAGTAGCCTATAGCCATCATTTCCTTTCATTTACCTAATTATTTCAAAAATCCAGGTGTAAACTGAAAAAGCTGTTTAAGGTGCGTAATTATTAATCTGTTATGGCTGTAAGTGTATATATACTACCTATGTGTATGTATCATGTATATGTACTGACATTTACTATACCAATGGCATAATTGTACATAAGAGACGAAATTAAGAATTATAATTATAGATAATTATAATTATTATTAAATAGAAGAAAATGCAAGATAGTTTCTGTTCTACACACGTATATAACTATTTCAGAATTTGTTGTTTTAAAACAAATCGAAATATTACAGTAGGACGGGAAAAGTCATCGTATCCCACATTCTCTTTCCATACTTATCCTTAACTTCAAGTGAAACTAACTTTCACCGTCATCTGCTAACTTAGACTAGATGTAGAGTTGGAATAAGGAAAGTGAAAGTAACATATTCTTTAATTGTGCTATATACATGTGTAGTAACTATATATTACATTAATTATAATAACTAGTTAATAATAACCTGCAATTAATTGCAAAAGTGCGTATAATTATATGTCACTGTTTGGGCGCGGACTTTTATTTTGCTGTAACCTCGAAGTTTATCCCAACCTTGACAAACAGCTCATATAATTAAGATTGTACGGTATGAATCCGTCGCTCGGGATGGCACTGCTACGCAGTGCCATCAAATCCGAGCGCCGAATCCATACCGTATAATCTATTAATTATAGGGAAAGGATACGGGGCTGGGATTATATCAAAGCTAGTCACTCTAATCAAATAATAATACTAATTGTCTATTTTATGAATACGAGAGTTTGTAGAGTGGATGGAAGAATGAATGTGCTTAAGATATTTTAAATTGAAACATCTATAGGTACCTATACATTAAATTCTGTTAACTGAGTTATGATAATAATAATTGTTTTCGGTGAATATTTAGAATTTAACAGAATATTTGTCAACCCATTTGTTATTTGTTACATGCAACTTAATTCTAATGATTTTAATTTAGAATAATGTGTATATTAAATCATGTTATGATGGATTGGGGATTCAATTTGACAGAAAAAGGATTTAGGTTAATAATAATTTTATTAAGTTAAAATTGAACGTAAGAGTTGATAACAATAAGTCTGTTGTATCAATCCAGCGTTTCTCGAACACAACTCACACAACAATAATCCATGACATTACACGCGTGTTACATACAAAGTAATGAACAATGAAGCTTAATTTGTGTATCACAAAACGTACGAGCGTCACAAAATTCAATAAATCATATCAAATACAAATATCTGTCACTAAACTTCAATTTCTTCTGAGCATTTCAATTTCATAATCATAGTAATAATAATAATACTTTTGAAGCAAATGCATATATAATATCAACTATTTACACCATTATATTAAATCTGTTCATGACATTACAATCCGTCCAATTACTAAAGCTCGACTACACCGCATCTCATAAAAATCACACAAATGATTTTTTTTTCTTATTTTTAACAGAGTGATTGGCAATTAGAGTGTTGAGTGCCAATTTAGACAACACAAAAACGGAATATCATATTATACATTCAAGGAATTAGGTCAAAGATAAAGATAGCACACATATTACATTTGTTGCATGAGTCATGTTGGCAGGTGTAGCTTATCATATCTTATCGTATACTTAAACTCTTATATCTCATCTACAATTAAACTGACGCGTGTCAAAAATCCATAAAAGGTTTTATCTGTCAGTGACATACATAAATGCAAAGATCCTTCAATAATAAATAAATCGGAAATTACATTAAAAATATCGCTTCGAGTAAAAACAAAGCCGCACATACAACGTGTCATCATCTCTTTACATTTTTAATGATTTTATTTTTAAATTGTATTTTTAAGTAGCCTGTCTTCCTAAGTAGTTGTAACATTTTATTTTGCACATATAAATAAATAAACAGTTCAGTTCAAAAAATAAATCAACATTTCCAGGCATTATTATGATTACATCTAAGGGTAAATGGCATTTATATCAGCGGGTGGGCTTCTTCGGTAAACTCATGTAATTCTTTATCACATGTATCATTCAATACATTTAAATCTTAGATATATCTAGCAATATTTTGTAACTATTGTAACTTTCCACCAGTCATTATTATAAGTAGTAAGTAAGCCCATGGCTGTGATCGAAACCCAAGGACAAAAGTACAGAGAGGATAAGAAAAATTGGTTTTTGGTCTAATCTGCTTTTTGCTGTGCTGCATGGACACGAGACATCATAGTCTTCTGGACATTGTCATTATATTTTCACTATTAAACATCCTTAGAAGAAGCGATGAAGAAGATTACAAGGAAAATGACATGGAGATTGAAAAGAAATTAAAACATCCCATCGTGGATTCCAATTGGTACGAGAACTAGCAAAAATATGAACATGTTTCTTATGGCCTTTCTCCAATCCTCCGGCACAGCATAAGGCAATAGGACATCCGTGCACTTTCGCACTTCATGAGCAGTACATGCAAACACAAAAGCTGTTAACAGCACGTTCCCCACCTAAAAATTAAATACATTCACATTAATTGACAATTTGACACATTTTTTGCACCACAATAAAAAATTTCCAAAAAAATATGAGTGTATATATTAAACACGAAGATAAAAAATAAAAGATTTTCAATGCTCAGTGGATAAAATTCAAAATATAAAAAAAAATCACAATTTACCGGGTAGGCTGGTACAAGTACAAGGACCCCATGGCCATCCGCTCCCATCCATACGTGATGTTGGCCGACGAGAAGCTCCACCCAAAACTGACCAAACCACGCAAAGAAGGAGGAAAAGCGCGTTCGGAGCATACCAGAAACATTTCTCAATAGAAAGTAACTTGTTATCTACAAAACAGTAAATTAAGTTTGAATAGAATAATTAATCATTTGGATTTTACTTTATCTGTTGCTACTTTATCCAAAGCTTTGATAAAAAACGGAAAAAAAGACTCACAGGAATAAATGCGACATAGGAATGAATCTCAATGCATTCCAGCTGGTTACGACAGAAGACGGAAAAAGTGCAATATCCTCCAATCCCAATTATAGAAAAGAGAATAGCACTGAGAGATATTCTGGTCGAGAAGAGATTTCCATGATTATCATCTTCTAGGATTTTGTACTTGCGGGCTAGATGATAGCCGAAGGCTAGTACCATTCCACAAGGCATACTGTATCGATCGATTTTCCATCGCATCCACCAATCATGAATATCGTCGTCTGTCGTCACGAAGAGGGCTTTCCACGGTCTCGTCACAAAAACTTTCTCGAAGAAAACCTGAAATGATGTAGAAAAGAAAATGCTTAATTATTTAGATCTTTTAATATTTAGCACTTGATAATATTTAGCACGTGACAAGCTAAAATATTTTCATTTACTTCAGACATGTAGAGTATTGTGACAAAACTAAAAATCCCCACGATCTTTAATACAATGTACAGATAGTTGAGAGAACTTGTTTCACAAGCTGTCCACGTTATTCGTGGAGGAATACTAAGTCCCACGTACACCACAAACGTCCAAAATGAAATTAAAGGAATCTGAAACAAAATGAACAATAATTATTTATATAGTGTATTTCTTTTTCATATGCTTTACTCTTTTAAATTGGAATTAGAACTTACAAATTCATAAAATTGATACGGTCGATTCATACAAAGACAGAGAACCACTGTCATCACATTCAGTCGAAAGAGATCTTGCAAAAAGCGATTAATACTGTAATCTCCTCTTTGTAAATATGTCAAAAACTGATTCCATCCATGGAGGAAAAGAAAAGCTGAGTATAGTATTTTCACAAACATATAAATCGGGAGCACTTGACTTGCTCCCATCATGTTGTACACAAGAATCAGAAGAACCATCCACCCTATTAAACAAAAACCCCATAAATATCTGCTAAATGAAGTAGAGATATAACTAAATTTCACTATTATTCACTTAGTTGACATTTTGTTAACCTTTGGTTTCATTATCTTGATCGTAATGGAGAATTTTAGTGTAGGCACTGTCTTCCGTGAAAAAAATACCCAGGACTAGAATGTAAACAACTGGTAGCCAAAAGTTGGTCTGTGTGAAGTATTTGTTTTCCTTCATGAACATTGTTGTCCTAAAAATCAATTCAAAAATAGCCTAATGCTTATAACAAGATATATTTTGACGAAGATATATTTTGAGGATTCAAAAATTTCCAAATAAATATCTCAAACCTGTCACAAATGAAGAAATAGACCATTATTAGGGCTAGCTTAGCTAGGGCCTTCAATGGTTTGTAATATCCTTCGTTAGCCTTCTTTTCCCCATCACAAGTGCAATAACCATTGGCTTTTAAACTAGTGTATGCGTAGTCTTTGTTTTTCTTAGGAAGAAATTTCTTTCGTAAAAATGTCATACAAGCTAATAAAAAGCTGAAAAGATAAATCAGGTCATTTTGTTAGATAGAAGGTGTAAAAAGAGGTTTTTTAAAAAATATTTCACAAAAAAATTTTTTTTTGTGATTGAATAACAATACTAACCTTATCCCAAGTGTTGCAAATGTGACTAGCTGCAGCTTACTGACAGGTTCGGAACTACTACAGCACGTAGCATCGTTATAGTTCATGTTGTCATTGCAGTACATATTCAAAAGTATCTGCAATTAAGAGATTCACATTTCTTTATTTGAAAATATTATGAGGAATATAGGGGATGGAAGGAAAGAAAGACCTGTGAATCTTGTGATAAGGACTTGGGACCTAAATGATAGCCATCTGGAGTCTCTGCAATATTTTCTGCAGCAACCAGTCTAGCACTTGACCAAATAGCAGCTTTAGAATAGCGAAGGATCTATATTAAATACAATATTTCTATAAATAACCATCAAAAACATTTAGAAGTACATAGTATAGTGAAATGATTACCTTGTAAGAGCGTTCATTATAAAGATCTATTTGCTCATTAGTCACTGGAGCCCATTCATCATTTAATTTTTCTGAATTTACAGGTTCTTGCAGTGCCCACAATACTTTGGTACCCCTTTCCGCGAGACGATCGATATTCTAGCATGAAAAATCAAAATAATTATCACACCAACATCTATTTTCATTGATTTCTAATATTCACATCTAAAAAATGTCTAATATTTCTAGAAAATTAATATTTTTATTTTGTTATCTAACTATTAGACTAAGAAGAAGTTTTCACAAATGAGTAAATCAGTAAGCGAAACATACCATAACTAAATCTGTTAGACTGGCAGTGAAATCTTCCAGGTTAACAGGGTCTAATGGATCTGAGTTTTTTATCGACCAACCGCCGCTACCCACTACAGCTACACTGGGCCAATTTTCACTCTCCGACTACAACATTAGTAATTTAGCAAAGTAAAGAATATTTTCCCACTCAATTTGTAGCGTATTGAAATTGGAGTCCTGCAAAGAGCTCACCTTCCACTGCTGCATTGCGGATATCATGGACTTATTAGGGAAAGGATACCAAAGAAATTGCACTCGAAGTCCTAATTGCGTATCATTGAACGAAAGATTACGGTAGAAAAGTTTAGAAGGAATTAAAAAGTCATCGCTTGGACCCTGGTTGATGGATGTCATCATATTTACTGGAGTGGCTCGATCTCGATGGTATGTGGGCGAAATCTGATGGATGAAAGCATGATACATTTGTTCTATACGAGAGTCTCCTATAAAAACAAAGTAATTCTGCCCGCCCCAATACTCCATATACCGAAGGCATCTTCGAGAATCCCTGCAATAATAATGCAAAATATTATTCATGAATGAAACATTGTCTCAACAATAATTCATAATCAAAAGATTTCTCTTAGGAGAAAGTTGCATGCCGTATTACGTGTCTACAAAGGAAAACAACTTTCTTTGCAGATATTTTACGTTTTCTGTATGGACTTACGTATGTGTATAATGATGCATCATGCAGCCGTAAGGCTGCCAAACTTGGTCACGAAAGTTGCCATCCGATAACAGCCATTGGCAGGAATCAATACCTGTACATAAAGTATTATTGTAAAAAAAGCAGGAGTTATGCATTCAAAATCCTTGCAGAAATTTATGAAAAATATGATGTAATGTCATCTTATAAATTACCATGTGAAAGCCGCAATACAGTGTGGTATAGGACAAAACCGCAAACGATAAAAAATGCAACTATTTTGGCGTTTCTAGAGTTAAAGTGATGAATAAACTCGTGCTTTCCATGATGATGATCTCTGTGCATTGAAGGAATTAAAGGCTCCAACTGCATCATTCAGTCTTGTCGTGGTGAAACAATTGACCGTCTCACAAAACTGGATTTCCAAATGCAGCTGATGGTTCTGACTGACTGATGGCGTTCTTTGATGACACTTGACGGGTTTTTCTCTTACATTTTGCAGAGTTTGTTTCCCATTAATATACCTGTGCTGGGAAAACATAAAAAACAAATATTAAAATGAAAATTCCTAATCAAACTAATCATGCTTATACTCAAAATGGCAATGAAAATGTTTATTCTACCTTGATATTGGCGAGATGATTTGAAGAGAGAAGTAGGAGTCACGAATGGGATGTTGGGTGTCAGCTGAGAGAAAGTTTTACAACTATTTCTACTCCTAATTTAATCATAACATTACAGACTTTGTATTGAGAGTTAAATTGGGTTGTTCTTCCTGATAATCACTTAATATTTATCGGTTATAATACAAAACGGGTCATTTTGACCCATTTTATACAAAAATTATCTAGAGTTTTGCACAGCGCACAACCTTCAAAACATTTTGCCGTGCTACTATTCTTGACTTTGACTATTGAATATAATTTTTACTTATATGATATTTTTATGTATCGACGATTTGATTTCGTATCGTAATTTTATACTGTATGTATTGATTTCAAATCAAAATTTCAACTAATTGCAAATTATAAGTAAGTTTTTCCTCTTATCCTAGGCTAAACTTTTTTAGCGAATTAGTAAATGAAGAGAAAGTGGCGAACTAATAAGTTTTTGGCTATAGTCTATAATAGCTAGTAGGCCTATAGTACTTTTTGTTATTACACCTATATAAATAGACGGACAGGTGACTTAAGAGAAAGAAAAGAGAAAGTTTTGAAAGTTTCTTGCTTTCACCTAACCTTTGATGCGGATTTGCAGATACTAATACTGTGTGCTGTTTAGGATTAGGACAAAAAGAAACAAAACGCCTACCGACTGACTACCGGCCACAGTAACCATTACCATACATACACACGTATTAATTTATTTTTATCGGACTCATTGCATTATATTACTGCATATCCTATAGTATGCTATCATTTTCTCTCTACATACTGTATAAGCATCCAGAATCCAGACAAATGCATGTGAAATGGTACATGTATAATATACATGCATATATAGGCCATACTTTCTTTGGTTTAGTTTGAAGTATATAGTGGTCCTTCGGTAAATGAAAGCAGAAACACGATTGGCATTTGCACTATTGGCACTGCAATGCATTACTAGCTCGGATTCAGCGCAAGCGTATTATATTTAATTTTGCCCATCCCATCACATGTGAATGAAAATGGAATTGGGACGTTCGCAAATACTAGCCGGCTTTTCCGAGCAGCACATTTTCAATACGATTATTTTGGTCTGCTTTTAAGGGTACCTCAATGATACGTAAAAATCGTTTTTCTTAGCCCCCGGGGGAGTTAGGAAGTTGATATTTTCTAAAAAATTAGGCCTTTCTTCTACCAAAGGCGAGTCGTAGAGGTTTTCCGAAAAATGCCTACTAATTTTAAAATTAATTTTTTTGGTAAAAATGCATGTAGTTTGAACAAAAGTATTTATTTCTCCTTTGTTTGAATAGCTAAAGAAATCCCCTCACGACTTGTCCTCGGGGCAAGTTAGATCGATTTTTTGAGATATTACATTTCTAAGTCGGGTGCATTAAACTGGAGAAAGACAGTTTTTGCAAATTTGCCTATCCATGTGGGAGGGAGTCTACTAATTATCCAGGTAAATGCCAAATAGGTTACTACGGCGAGCTGCAAAATAAATGCTACCATTATTGCGGCGCCGCGCCAACTATGTACTGACTTCTACAATGATATTTATTTATTAATCCGTACCCTTTGGTAATAGTTTTCGCGCAGGCGCTGTGGATCATTGAGGCACCCTTAAGGGAGGGGCGTCATCGTCTTGAAATTAGAATCAGGATTTTGTAGTATGCTGATTATTGTAAAGGAATTTGTAGTTGTAAATTACAGAAGTATTACTAACAATTAAGCAATAAAAACATAATTTATCTAATAATGCCATACACCTTTATATGTAAAACGTTTTCGCAAGTTCCAAAATCTACGAATAACCAACCAAACAAGCATTAAACATTGACGCATTATCAACGGCGTTTTATTGAGCTTAAACCAGTTATTAATTTTTTACTACTAAATAAACACTTTGGGCTAAAAGAAAATGGATTTTTTTCTTTCCTATACGATTACAAAATTGTTCCAAAATGTCTTATGAGCTGATCGCAAAAGTAAAAAAAATAATGGTAGATAACTTGATGCCAACTGTCGGGTGTCGGCAGGTCCATCAAAAGCTCTATAGAAGTCTTAAACCCAAACACCCAGAAATGTGAACCTAAATACATGAATGTTCTTGGTTCTCTGCCAAGGGCTGAGGTACGCCCTTTGGGCCGATTTTTGGAAGATGTTGATAAAAGTAAAATTGATTTCTAAAGCTGAATTAAAATTTGAAGCCTACAAGATATTAAAAAAATAGCGAGTGAAAAGTGAAAATATTTTTAAAATTTAAAATTTCAAGTGTAAGTTCTAGTAAAGCATTTCACATTTTAAGTGTAATCACGAGTCACAAGTATGTTTTTGGCCACACAAACAATGTTTGAATTAACAATACGATATTTTATTTCATTTCAATTAATAACAAATTCAATATTCAATGTTTCTCAAGATCACTTCGTTTATTAGAACTTGATACCTCGACTGAAATCGGATTTTTATCCTATAAGAATGCATGTAGGGAGTCGGTTTTCTTTTCTAAAGCCACGAGCACGACGCGAAAAGCCTCCGACTCCAAATCCCATGGCTTAGCACCATTCTTTTCTCACACATTTTACATCACTAACAAGATTTCATATTCATGGCGGAACGGGACACGCCACAAGGGCTGCCAAGCCACCCCTTCAATATCTGTGTAAAGGAAATGATGGTGAGTAGCGTGGTGCAAATGTTGAGATGTTAGGTTGAGGAATGAATGATCTTGAAAGGAAGGTGGCAGTGGTGGTGCAATTTGAACGCACTAGAATATTCTTCGGGAAAACTTGCTTGGAAGAGAATGCACGACGAAGATGGTCAATCACACGTAAACAAACTGAAGGCTCTTAATTTGTCGGCTTTGCCTTCCTTGCCTCGTACACTTTTGTAATAGTTGGCCACTCGGCTCCAATGTCGTGTCGGTTTTTCTCTTACCTTCGCACACACACAACGTTATTCCCAATATTATCGTTTTTATGGTTCCTTCATGTCTTCTCCTTCTCTTGCATACTTCTCCCATGTGGGACTCCGTTCAACACTCAGCTAAACTGAGCATCCTCCGCTAAATTTATTTATCAATGTTGATTTCTTATCGTCAAAATTTTGTGAAAAACTACTAATCATGTTCTAACAAGTGGATGTGAGTTATTTGAATTCTTCCGAAATGAAATAAAACTTAAATCCATTTCCCATCATGGATTTTGACCTCAGTCAGGTAATAAAACTATAAGCGTTTATTTTCTATCATTTATGGGCTGTCTGCCTTGTACACTCATTGTTGTCTGTTCACTTGGACAATGACGATAACAAATATACTGCTTCAAATAGAAATCTACGTCGTTCTTATGCTATTCTCAAAATCCTGAAAATGAGGTTTTCAGTAACTCAGTGTCTTCAAGACCGTAATTTTCACAACGCGATGTTGGATGTTGTATATGTGTATTTTTTTCAAATATTCATTCATTTTTTCAATCGTCGTCATTCAGTTATTGTAAAACAAATGGATTATCACCGTCTGCATAATACAGAATTTATTTTTATGAATGATGAAGCTATTTCATAATTTTAATAACTTGAAAGAATGGATGGCTTCTAGCAAAATGATTTTTTCCAACGCATGACGCAGGAATTCATTTTATGCAAAGATTTGGATAAATGCGAAATTATGGATAAGTATACCCGAATGACAGTGACTCATCAATTTGTCACACTGCATTCTTTAGTCTTTTGTTATAAAAGAGTGACAACTGCGAGTCTACGACTATTTTTAGCCTATTATTATTGCTAGAATCAGATATAAATTATAGAAGATCCTATTTCCTTTGCAAGCAAGATTTATCCAGAAATGACGTAGAAGTTCTTATAGATTTGGGTTTTTTAATTAATTATTAAATGACGTGCGCCAGTAAGACAACCAATTTGGAATTGCTCAAAAAGGCTTCTAATATTCGGCTGTTTTTGTGCGTCCCTATTTAAAAAAGTTGTGGCCCAAACGTTTACTTTAGAGAGGCGGAAAGTGACATTGACTTTGCATTTTGGGAAGCATCGTGTGTCAGTCTTCGATATAATAAAGCCTGGTTGAGATTTTTGGAATAATATTACCGGGATTTTAATATCCAGCATCGTTTTGAGCTAATCGTTAAACAAGTTAAACTAGACAAATAATATGAAATATTAATTTTGATAATAAAATACGACAATATTACGTGTACAGATAAACCCCCTAGTGGTCAAAATTAAAGTGGAATAATTAATTAATTATTTTTAGTTGCAGAAATCCGGGTTTGAGTTCCTGGACTTAGAGGGGGCATGTAAAGCAGAAATAGAGATTCTGCATAACATGCTTTTCAACAGCCAAGGCACCCCTCAAGCTCAGAAACTTTTTCATATGAAACAAAACCCCAATGGAGATGGGAACTTTCTAGCAGACTCGACGCCAATCTCTGAGGATTCAGATTTGCAGGGAGAGACTACGGATGAAGTTGCTGATACTGACCCATCCGTTGATTCTCACATTGATGATGTGGGTGTCGAAATTACAGAAGAACCCCAAAATAGCATTGAAAACGGCCCCGTTGTAACTCTGCCACCACATCATCAAGGTATAAATAATTCTCTATTTCTCCTTTCTTATACTATAGCATTATTTTAAGTTATCAGTTAAATATTGTAAATATTGTAATTCATTTTATTTTACTGCAAACGTTGGTGCATATGCCTCTTTAACTTTTTTGTTTCTAATTTGTGGATTTAGTTATTCCACTGGAACCTGCTGAAGAAGCTCAGGTTCAAAACGAAATAAGTTCAACTATAATGAACCAGCCTCAGCACCATAACATACGCAGCTATTATCCATCTCATCAACATGTCCAAGTTCATGGAAATCCACAAGTGGGTCCCGGAGGACCTGGTCCCGCTCATATGGTCAACCAGGGTCCTCAAATACCTGTCTCTGTAAGATTTCCTTCTTTTCTTCATTTTCTTCTACGCTTAAACTACTACTTCAAAAGTTAACATCTATAAGTACAAAATGTAAAGCAAATGTGCATTTCAGTTTTATGTATTTCGTCATCTTTATGATGATAACGTTAGAATGTTGAAGTACTGATTACTTAAGTCCTGCTAAATACCTTGCCAATTAACAGGTTGAAAATGATAGTTTGATAATGAAAGATAGCATTGTTCTGTCTTGTCTAGACAGACTAGACATTCTTTTCATTAACTCATGTTAGTAATTTAGCATTGAAAGTGAAGTACATTGTATTACAGATTTTTGTTTTAATTATTATTATGCTTTGTTTTACATGCATTATCTGTGTCAAATTGCCCTGTCTAATAATCTTTTAAGTTGACAGTCACACTGTACTATTAATACTTCAATACCTTACCCCACACTATTAAGCCGACTATGGTCTTGTTTATCTACCATTTGTGTGCTCGTTGTGGGAACATTGACTGCATTTTTGTGTAGGGTTGTTAACCATCATTGTTATCACCCCAAGAAATTTCTGCAACAGATTTTTAACTTCTAATTTCTATTGTACATTATTTTATATCCATTTGCTATTTAATTTTGTTACTGCATTGAACATGAGAAATAAATAAAATAAAATAAAATGAACTGATGTATTTCAGATGTATCATCAAATCCAGATGACCCACGGTGCCTACAGTATGATTCACAATGGACCCCCTCACGGTCATAGTCATCCACAGCACGGGGCGCAAACTTTATATTTTGTCCCACAAGAGCCACTGAGCCCAGAAGCCGTTCATCTTGCAAACGCAGGCCAAAGTCACCATAAAAATCACCACGATCCTCATCACATCTCTTCTCATTCTCCAAACACGTCAGGTCCAGGAGGACCAAATGCTCAGAACTACCCAAGAAAAAACCGGAGAGGCGATATGCGACGACATGACGATGGACTGATGAAGAATCCAGCCGCCTTCCCAACTACCTTTTATGCACCGTACGTCAATAATGACAAATTCAATTCTTTTTCACACTTTGTTAACTTTGTTTTTGGCCTTAAAGTCTTTATAGTCGATATGGAATTTTTGTACTAATGACGGGTATATTTGTGTGTCTAGATACGGCGGGATGCATTACTACAGTCCACAACAGCAAATGGCTCAAAATGTGACAGGACCTCCTATAATAATGACGCATAATGGTCCTCATCCTGCCAATATATACGGATCTCCATATCAGCATCAACCAACGGGTCCTCATATGTATGCTCAAGCCCCGACAGGTTTGTTTTTCTTTTGTAGCTAATTCTTTTTTTGTTAATTTCCATCAATCTTTTTCCTTCTATGATTTTGAATGAATTTTCAATTGAGTCTGCTACGTTGAAATGTACAATGACAATTTTATTAGTTGTTGAATTAGATTATGGAATGGTTAATCCAGGAAATGAGATGGAGCAACACACAGGAAGTATGGGAGCTCCTGGTGGACACAGTCACGAAATTCCTTCGTTTGCTCAACAACACCAGCCAGTGTACCACATGTCGAGCCAGCAACACACAAGTCGGAACTTTGTCAGTAGCCGCATCAACATTCCGCCCCCTGAGCAACAAATGGCAGAGCAGCAGCAACAACAACAACAACAAGCGGAATTGCCAACAGAAACTGCCGCCGCCACCGCCGTCGCCTCTTCCTCCTCCTCCTCATCTGCCGTTGAGAGTGCAGTGAGCCAAGTGTCCGAATCTGGTTTCCAGGCAACATGCCCAAATCCTAATGGAAATGATGGGTACTTGGGGGGTGGGGTAGAGGGTAGTCAAGAGGAAGAGTTGGGTAAAGAGGAAGTGAATAGAACAGCCACATCTCCCCCGCCCAGCCAATCCTGTCAATCCAACGAGGACTCTTCCTCCTCCTCCTCTCTTATTGTCAACGGGGAAGTGAGTCCTGTGAGCAGTAGCGTTGGAAATAGTGCAACGACAACAACCACAGCCACTACTCCTGCTGCTTCTTCCTCCTCATCTTCTTCTTCTGCTGGAGACTGTCGCTCTAAGGACAAAGGCTCCAGTAGTGGCGGCAGTAAGAACATTAAATTAGAGAAAAAAGAGAGCCTCGCCAATGGAGAAGTGGAGAAAGAGAAATTAGATAAAAGTCGTGATAAAGAAAGTGCCGATGTAATTACTAATGCTGAAGTTGTCAAGGCTGAGGTGAAGTCAAAGAGTGCTAGTAGTGTGAGTATGAGTAATAATAGTCGCAGTGTGAGTGTCACAAACAACAGTGCTGCCTATCCTCCTCCTGTGCAAGGGAAAACGAAGGAGGGGGAGAAAGGGGAGGAGTGCCGGGAGGCGGAAGCCGCCGCCAGCAGTGAATTCCCGCAGCTCGCGAAAATGCCCAACGGCACAGTGATCAATGTGGCGCCGAAAGGACGCTCGTGGGCCAGCATCGCCTCCTCCAAAACCGCCTCCTCCACTCTGCCACTCTCAAATGCCCAGCTGCCCCCGCCCTCCTCCTCTTCTTCTGGTGCTCCTCTCACTCACAACTCGGACAATTTGCATTGTCAGGCGGATCAGAGCCTTTTCCCTGCCGTTGAGAGCAAAGCCTTGGCGACGAATGAGTCGAGCCTCAACCTCTCCTCCTCCACCTCCTCCTCCTCCCATGTGCCAATTATCCACGAGGAGAAACAGAGTCTGAGCATTGACGCTCCTCCTATAGACTCCTCCAGCTTAACGGACGAAAACGACCCGATCGCCCTTCGACTTGGCGAGTTCCTTGCCACCTACACCCTCGATCACCACTCACTCGCCCTTTCACCCCGGGGCTTGTGTAATCAAAGTAATTTCTGTTACATCAATGCTACACTCCAGGTACGCACGAAAATCAAAGATTTTTTTTACCCTTCCATTGTGCTAATGCAATTACAGAGCCTTCAGTTCACTCAATAGAATTACAATTCTCTTACGATACGAAATAACACGTGTCTCTACCTTAGCATCTCAATCTCAAAGGTTCTCGTCTATATCTTCTTGGACTCTTCTTCTTTCTTATATCATAGCAAAGCAATGAGAAATGAGATGCAATGACAGGAATTTAGGAAATAAAAAAATGGAAATTTTCTTAGTATGCATATTATATAATTTAGACTATCTGTCAGGAAATAAAAATTGTTGGATTTAGTATAAGTTGATTTGATTGAGATAGGGATGATAGATAGTGTAATTGATATGTTATTATATGTAAATGTGGTAATTCCATTCCCCACCCATTAAGCCGACTGTGGCGTGTAGTTAATCAGCCATTTGTGCGCTCGTGGTGGGAACATTAAGTCTTTTATGTGTAAGTCTGATTACTTATCCGTGGTTTTCAGTCTAAGGAAAATTAATGATACAATTTAAAATAAATTAACAAATATAAACTACCTACGTAATTAGGGAACCGGATGTAATTAATATTTGTGGTTAGAGAGAGATAATTGAAATTAGTTCCATAATTGTATTTCAATTCATTTCTAAATCCTTTCTTAAAAGTTAATTTTAAATCAAGTTTAGAGTTGCTTTACTGATTAGTCATTATTAGTAATTAGAATTAGAATTGCTATTTAAAGGAAATGAAATAAAATATTGTAATATTGATATGAATGTAGTTATACTATAAGAAAATTGATGTTGTATGTAGTTAACTATAATTTGATAATGGATTGAATTTAATAGGCTTTATTGGCATGTCCTCCCTTTGTGAATTTGTTTCGATCCCTCCGTGACATCCTATCGAAGAAACCTTGCAAAGCAACACCTATAATTCAGAGCGTGTAAGTATTACTATCAAAAATCTATAATTAAAAAAAAAGATAGTAGGGATTATAGTTGTAAGTTCGTTGTGTATAAATTGAGTTGTGAGGAGCTAAGTAATTAATGAGCGTCTTTGATTAGATTCGACTTTGTGAGTGAGTTCGAGCCGATGCTGAGAGGAAACAACAGCAAACGCGAAAGGCGGAACGATGCCTTCTGTACTGGTAGTAATTTAGAGCCTACTGGTATCCGTAAAGTGTTAGGCCTCCTTGAAGGATCTACCTTCAAAGTAGAGGGACGTCAAGAAGATGCCGAAGAATTTTTATCCCACCTTCTTAATGCTCTCCATGATGAAATGATTAAGGTGCAATTTTTGAATCTAGAATAATTTAATTACTACATTGCTTTAACTGACTACGATTAACTTAGGATCTAGTAATTATTTATTGTGTAAGAGATTTTTTTATATCGTTGGAAAAAGACGTGATAATATACCCCACGCCAATAAGCCGACTATGGTCTTGTTTATCTACCATTTGTGTGCTCGTTGTGGGAACAGTGAATAGCATTTTTGTGTAGGGTTGTTAACCAACAATGTTATCATCCCAAGGAAAATTCTGCAACAGATTTTTAAACTCTGACTAAATTGTATATATAAATATAATATCTTTTATTGTCTAATGCTCGACGCTATAATATAGTCATAGTAGTTTTAGTATTTATAATTGAATTAATTATCGAATAATAATAATAATAATTTATAATAATATTAAAATTAAATGTATAATTCATTATTGAATGATTTTTATTTTATTGTGTTGTTGGTTTGTGTGTATAGGTAATGAAATGGGCTGAGAACCGGAAGGAACGGTTGAGCATGAAAAATACAATATCGATCAATCAAGTGAACGTGACTCAGTTAAACGGGCGTCTGGAAGACGTGAACGGAGAAGAAGACGATGAGGATCAATGGCAAGTGATGGGGCCGAGGAATAAAGGATGTCTGACTCGCAAGACTGCCATCAGCAAGTCACCCATCTCTGAGACATTCCTCGGTCAGATGTGCTCCGCCCTTCATCGCATGAATCCCACTTCTACCAATTTTAAGTCCGCCACCTTGCAACCCTTCTACACTCTTCAATTGGATATCCAGGTCAGTCACTCACTCATCACTCATACGCCTACACTATTACTTGTATAAATTAAGCAATTTGTTTGGATTGAGTGGAAGAGCCATATCTTTGTCAGCTTCTTCGCTAATTCTAAGCTCTACTATTGGAAATGTTCTATTTCCTGATACTGAGCTTACAAAGTGTTGATGTGTTACCGATGTGGCAAAGTAAAGTTGTTTCTGAGAGTTGACTCATCTTTATTCAATGTCGATGAGTCTTAGTATTGAAACATACATAGGTACATGATAGAAATGCAATTTATATAGTAAATAAAAAATGGAATTTTTTGATTTATTTTTAATTTTTATATTCTGTGGAGAATTTTAGAGTAGATATGAATGAATTTTTTGGGAGTGTGTAATTAACGGATGTTATTTTTGTGATTGTGCCAGAATGAAAATATTCGATCGGTTCGTGATGCTTTGGAAGGGTTGTCTGCCAAAGAAGAACTGACAGGTATTGTATCCAATAATGGAGTGGAGATGGAGGCTTGGCGACAGATTAGCCTGGAAGACTTGCCAATGGTTTTGATACTCCACTTAAAGAGATTTGTGTTCGAGAAAAGTGGCAACAAAATCCAGAAAGTTGACAAAAAATTAGATTTTGGTATTGACTTGGAGATTGGAAAAGGTACGACAGTTTTTATTTATTTATTTAAGTATTTTGAGCTTTTTGATATTCTTTTGACGTCTCTTCTTTAAGTATTCGGGGATTCTAATGGATTTTTTCTTTGTTTGTTGTTGCAGATCTCTTGTCAGTCAGTAGTAAAACTAAGTACACGATGAAACAACGACAGTATAAATTATTCGCAGGTGAGTAGCAATGAAATAAAACTAGTTTGTAAATAATATGAGATAATGAGAATAATAATAATAATGTTTTTGTTTTTATTGAGTAGTTGTGTACCACGATGGGGAAGAGGCACACAAAGGCCACTATGTGGCGGACTGTTTCCATCCGTCCGGAGGAAGTATGTGGGGACAGTGTGGCTGGCTTCGTTTTGATGACACGGCTGTGAAACAAATTCCTGAGAATCAAATGCTTACTTCTTTACCTCCACGTGTTCCATATCTATTGTACTACCGACGCGCTGATACTCTTCTTAGTCATGCGACTCCTAATCAGCAACAGCAACCCAAGAAAGAGCGAATGTAGCGAATTAATCTCTCTAGGCTATTATTATCGTGCGTCAATCACTACAAAACTATCATTTGAATTAAGACTGTAGACGTCAACTATTTTCGAAGGAGAGAGACCACATACACACCACATCAGCCCTCCAATCAATCAATCTTTGAAAACTTTCAACGATCCTTCTCTCAGTTTTTCAGTGTACTAAGTAAGTAAACAAACTACTTGGACTTTTACAAAATATTATAGCAGTGTCTGAATAGAAGGATCACGTTATGTTCTTTCTTGTGCCCGTTCCCCGTGAAATATTCAAATCACGATTATTCCTCCGTCTTCAAAAGAGCAGTGGAGTTTTTGTGAAGTGAATAAATTTAGCAGAAAAAAAAATACGGGAGGTGAGAAACAATCGGTGGACAGGTTCTTCTGTCTGTGTCGCATCACCGTCTATCCATAATAATAATCATAATAATAATATAAACTAAAGTGAGTTGAGTGTTGGATGAAGTAGAATTCAATGCAATGCTGCTAATACAGGCATGCTACAATATTACTATACATTTTATAACGTATGATGTTAAAAAACGATGTAGGTTAACTCTTTATGGAAAACTTAATGTAGCTGTCAAGCCTAAAGACCTTCTCGCAGCATTTGTACAAATATTTTTCCAATATGATTGGGAGCTCAGAAAAAAATAGCGGGATCAGAACTCTTTTTCTTGCATTTATATCAAGTGTAAAAAAATTGGAATTCAAGAGAAGGAACTCTGTCAGGCTCATTTTTCTCTGAGTTTTTAGATCCTATTGAATGAAGCGTTGAAAGACGCTGCAAATTCTCGAAGAGGACTTTCAGCTCTTGACATTTACGTCGGGACTTTCACAAAGGTTTACTTTACTCATCCACGTAGTTATAAAAATTTATTAGTGTAAAAGTGTTATGTTGATGTTTTGAGTTGATAATAGATTCTCTAAATTCTATCACGTATTATTATTTTAGCTTGGAAAGTTAGTTTATTGTATTTTTTTTCTTATCTCTGATTATGAAAGTGCATGACGTTATAATTTAATTAATTAACACTTGTTGCGTAAATAGAGAGTATCCATACATATACATATAATATACATACATACATATAAATATAGTTGTTTAGAGTATTATTATTATGAGAATCTTCACTGAGTTGGTGCACAGAGTGAACTTTTCGGTTTTTGATGGATATCAAATTGAACTACCTACATAATCGCATTTATAACGAATGAATGTTTAAAATTATCAAGTGTAATATGTCCAGTTGGTCCTTTGATTCCTTTTTATTTACCACTACATTTAAGAAGTTAACAAGATAGATTAATACAGTTGCAATAAGAATGTTTGATAGATATTATTATTAGCAAGAATTTACAACACAAAAATTGATTAGAACCAACTGGAAGGTTTAATGTTTTCTATTCTCTCTTCTGTGTAATAATCATAGTTGAATTTAGTATTCCTTTCTGTATATGTAACTGTAAATTGTGGAAATTGTAGATTTTCTTTTGCATGAATGCAAAAAAAACAACCATATATAACAATACTCTATATGTTGAAAGTTGGGATTGCATGCTAATAATGTGTATGTAATTAGTTTCTACTTACTTTTTTTTTTGAATTTAATTGATTCTTGGTTAATATTTCTAATAATAGCATGAATGAGGATGTAGGATTTTTTTGTTTGTTTGTTTGTATTAGTTAAATTGTACTTGTACGTATTATGCTAGGTTGATTTAGCATTTAGTTCTGATTATGGACGAAAATAATATGATGCATATTAACTTTTTGGTGAGACAGTTACTAATAGTATATTATGTAGACAATCGAAGAGGACGTTGCTGTGAAATTAATATAGTTAGATATCTAATGAAGAAATGAAGAAGTACGCAAGTACACTACTACTACACGTCGTCATATTATTATGCTCTGATCTTCATCTCTGTACTTTTGCTTGAATGTTTGAATGGAGGATGAAGAAAATAGATTGAAAAAGCAAGTATTTGTTGTGAGGGATAGAGGAAGAGAGAATTCATTTGGTTTTATGAAAAGAAAAGCCTTCTGTTCTCTAAATGAAGACACTAAAAATACTTAAACTATTGTATACCAAACAAGACAAGACAAGTAAATGTTATTTTGAGAAATTAGGTTCTAGACTAGATTCTTTCTCATAACAATTACAATTAGGCTACTCAATCTACATCCTCAAAATCCCATTTCATTCAATTTTCAAGTAGAATAAAATTAATGAAAATGAAATCCTTATTATGTGTAACGAAACTGGTGCACTGTATAACTTAAATCTTTCATTAGAATTCTCTGTCTGGAGACATTCGAAAAAGATTTAACGTATTACTCGATTAAAATCCCTTTTTATATCGAGGAAACTGCTTTCATTTAAAAGAATTCTTTGTCATTCAAAAAATAAATGGATGAATTTCATAGATTTTAGCTTGAAAACATCATCCCAGGGAACATAAGTCAACTAATATTACGATGAATTAAAAAAAATTAACAGAATATTGCATTTAACGTTTGCACATACTTGGCCATTTTTTTTGAGGATCATTATTGCAAAAAGGAACGTAATGGGTTTAGATGAGTTAGATTGAGTAGCCCTACTATTAAGAGTGTGAGAGAAGGGGATGAGATGTGCTAATGTTAGTTGTTAGTATTTCAGTATTTGGCTTCCAGTGCACTGCGCAGCTGCGGTAGACATGAATGTGTAAAATGAGTGAGCCCTTTTGCCTATGTGTGAACGACTGTAGCAATCGTATTTATTTTACTAAAGATTTTACTAAAGGACTCTCTATAAATGGACTTTGTGAAGATAGGGAGAAGATAAAAAAGAGGAACAGGACAGTATAGAACAGTACAGTAACCACAAGTGCCTTTTGTTTCCAGGTCTTAAACACTGAGCTTGACCACTGACCTTGTCCTTACTGCTACAGCATTTACAAACTATAAATGACCTACCTATTTACTTTTATTGGAATGAAGGACTTGTGAGTGTGTCATGTCATCTTAAAACTCAATCTAATCAATAATCAATTCATCATATATTATTATTAGGATATAGAATTAGAGAGAAGATTCTATTGTACACATGTAACTAACTAACTCTTTGTCTCATTTTAAACTGCCGGCTACACCAACCACTGCACTGTACGAATGCAAATATTATTATTCTAGAGAGCTATAATAATTGTTAAAAATGTCTACAGTAGATAACGACTTGTATTATTATTCATTAGCATCCTTTTCCTTATCAATTGTTTTCATTCTATCATCAAAGTATTTGTTCTTCATTCTTATCTATTTCTACTAATTACTATACTGCCGCTCCTATACACTCAATCAATTCACTTAACTTGTACATTATCTTTTTAAACTTAAAATTCTATTATTATTATAATGTTCTTTCACTTCATTGCAAATTCAAATTACCAACATATCTCTTTCTATAGCTGGTAAAAATTGAAAGAACAATAATTTTATTATTATATTACTATTATTATTATTATTATCTTTATTATTATTGCTTTTGTTGTAATGCACAGACTAGTACATCCTGTCTTTTGTAATTTGATATAATTATTATAGAAATGTTTTTGTAGAGATGCAAATTATTTAGTTGATATAATAGTCACTGTTGTAAAATAGTTTGAGTAGGAAGAACTGATTTATGATTTCTGTCTCATTCTGCTCCGGGTCATAAGTGTCTCTTTTTACAAAATCCATTATTCTAAGCCAATCTATAAAATAACTGAAATAGTAAAAGTTGATAAGCGAATAATAAAGCGAAAGATATTCTACAAAAATGTACCTAGACAGTTATTAAGGTCTTTCACGACAGTGACATTATTACATTTCCCATGGAGAATAATTCCTCTGTTTTCCTGGACAAAAACTAATGATCCCATTTTCTGATATCTATTTGCAGAGTTTGATGAAATTGGCACCCTATCTCACATTCACATCCACTGCAAAAAAAAACACTAGCGTCAAAATAATCATCCTTTTGAGTCATGAAAGACCTTAATGAATGAATTCGCAAAAAGAAAAAAGGATTCGCAAAGATAGATGCATAGATAAGGACACTTAAGACGATACGTACGACGTACGACCTGCGCTAGTATATTTATAATATGCTAATAATATTACTAGGAACATTTAGCTAGTAAGAAATGGGGACTGCCTGAGCAGTCAGTTGAGGAGTGAAACTATATTTTTGTGTACTATTTAAAGACTAGTTGGTTGTAATTTCTAAAGTTTCAAAGGAATAGCAGGAAAAATGTTGATTTTATGTGTGTGTATGTGTGCGTGTAGTGAAATACGAAAGATTTATCTTGAACTCGGTCAATTTATGTGTGTGGTTGAATTATTTATCATTTTTGATTGATCTTTGAAGCGATTATCAATAGTAGAATTAGAATCAAAGAAATGCTGTCTATGTGTACAGGAAGAAGGAATTCGAGTTGACACTCGACTTTCTCTTTAGCTACGCTAAATGCTTAAGAAAACGTCACGTACTTTCACCACTGAAATCATATTATCTATAAAAAGTGGTGTGGTTAAAAAGTTATGGTGAAAGGAGAAAGTCTGATGAAGTTAGCGAATTTTAAAAGAGAAAGTAATGTGTGACTCTGGAATTGCTACTTACTGTATACTGTAAGATTAATAATTAATGTTGTTAATGTTGAACAAAAGAAACTATTAGCTATAATAGCTACTACTACTGTCTATGTATTTATATGTAAATTGTTATGTAATGAATGCATG
>JAAAYG020000739.1:18602-33217 GCA_009936455.2 Tomocerus minor
TGAAAATTGCCACAGCACACACTCTAACAATGCCGCAATCAAATAAAACCAAAAACGCCATCATTATTTCATGATCCCATCCATACATCCCACATGTTCGCACAAACGTTCCATCTGTACGAGCTAAACTTTGTCTGAGATTATTTCGTCTAGTAAGACGCAAGTAAGTGGGAATATGCTCATAGCAACCACTTCTTGTAACAATCAGTTGCAAAAGGCGTGATATTAGGTTAGCTAGGGCTTCGTCTATAATAATAACATGGGCTTATGCTGTGGAGATTTGAAATTCCTAGTAACAATTCGTAAGAGTGCAGTGCTGTGTGCATTATCCCAATTTAATTTGATTACAAAGCAACGATAATCGTCATAAATGTAATTACTGGCACAATACACATACTTAGTTCATGCTGGGCTTACGTAATTGAAAATCCGAGGAGTAGTGAACTGGATTTTTCTTTGGGTGTAGGTAGTGGGTGTAGCGCTGTGTCTATCGTCGTGGCGTCGTGCATCTGCATAAATATTAGTAATGGGTGCTATGTCCCTCGTAGTTGTGTGTGTTATCAGCAAGTGCACTGCTGCAGACTGAAACTGAAAAAGAAAGTGGCCATCACGACGAGGGACTGCTGAAAGTAAAAGGGAGGATAAGAGCTGAGGAGGAAGACGGACGTCGAGAAATGCCAAGACAGAGACTAATGAAAGTAAATTATAGTGCAGTGTAGTGAGATTCATTCCCTCAATTAGAGTTGCTGGGTGATAATGTGAGACATTTGGATGTTGTGTGTATAGAAGGCGACGTGGTCGTCATAGGACTTGGATAATCTTCGGCAGAGGATTATGTGCTGTCTGTAGTGCAATCTAGTTCAGGCTATTGCCTATCCAGGGCTAATGATGGTGTGCATGTAGTTGCGTCGTCGGGATGTGTAAGGAGAGCTTAATAAAACGGTGTCACGCCAACTCATTTGATGCGGGTGACAATGACAGCTCGTCATGTGTGTGCACAGACTCGGCTACAGTCAACACGATCATCACAGACATAAGAACAGAGAGGGCTGCATTCTTGCCAGCGAGTCTGAAATGAGGAATGCTCGTGCTGTGTGCATATATGCAGGATGATTATGAGCTGATGATGATGATCCTGCTACAGACACTGCTACACTCTCCTAATGTCTTATCAATGCATCCTTATCATCAGACTATCTCTGCACAAACACAAAGTAGCCTAGGCACTGCTTCATTCATTCATTCTTCTCCTGCCTACCTACTCCTGAATAATGCCCTGAATTACTTCTATCTCTTGAGTCTCCCTTTGTTGTCCCTCTCAAAGATTTTCTTCTTCTACCTATGGCTATGTATACTTGAACAGGAACTCTACTTACTAACAATCACTATCTGTCTATTGGTAGGAGTGTTATAGTTGCACTTGAGTGAATATTTCCATTGTGCCATGTCCATAATGCATTTCGACTAAACACAGAATATCCCTCCACTCATTCTGATGTTCGCATTACTAAGGCTTGTTAGAATATTATTCGCTTCTCTTGTGACTAGTGTCACGTATCTTCATTCACTCCCTTCTTCTTGCAAGAAACCTTATTACGTCATTATAAACATACAGCTCCGTATCTACACACACACACTCACTCGTCTTTTATGCCCTCCGCTCTGAATACACATAGAGTATCATCCTCCCAAATCTCAAATATTACACTACAAGTACAAACATTCTCACTGAACAGAACAACAAGAAGAATGCATTGTTAGGAGCTCGCCAACTATGAGCATCATCAGAAAATGCCCAAAAGACAATTGTGTAGAGACTAGAAACTTGTTTTTCCTTGTGCCTAAGACGACAGTGTCAATCTCACGATTCTTCTCTGACGACAAAATAAATAACTAGATACTTGCTACCTACTTACCTGCCTACCTACCTAAGTACCTTTTATCCTACCTGAATATTTAACTTCACAATTAGCAAGAATCTCTGTCCGTTTTGCATGGTGTCACGTTATTAGTTGCTAATCCTCCCATTATCCCTTCCTAACATGCCCCAACGTGTATCTGGATTTCTACTGTATTCTGTGAATGTTTGTATATTGCACTATTATGATTAGGATGGGCTTTGCGCACACTTTGACATATCTTTTCTCCACAATCTCAACATTAATTCTTCTTGCTATATGGAAATACTTGTTTGCATTCTCTAACAGTTTCGGAATTAATTTACCACGAATTAAACTGAAAATGGTCACAAAATAATTTTGGATGCAAAATTATGCTAAGAAATGTTTAAAATTCATTCAAAATAGACAACAGTTTGTCAATGTCACCGTGTTCGGTTCTATTCGAACCTTTTCTGTTAGTATTCGGCGTATTTAATTTCTATCACATATCCTTTGCGTGTTAGACAAAAGCCATCCATAAACTAATACAAACGATAGCTTTTAATAAGTCAGTCATAGAACAATTTCTACATATTATGCTTAATAGAATGTTTTCGATGATTAACAATGAGTTGCAAAGCTAGAATTTATCAAGTTGAATGCAATGCTGTTAAATTGAATTATAATTCTTCGATAGAATATAATGATAAAATGATAAATCAAAAATGCCGTTAAGGTCTCATGATATTATAAGTAATTATAATAATAGTCGTGCTAGGTGTTTATCCCAAATGGTTATATTTATAACTCATTAAGATTTAAATGCTTTAATTTTCTATTTGGAATTGGTGAAGATAATGGAAGGTGATTGATGTGTTTTTGTTTGTGAATGAAATCCCTGGAGTCTTGAGTTTTAATGATAAGAGTAAATAAAAGCCATTTTCTAATTGTACTCATGCCGACACTGCTTAGGTTATACACTGTCAATAGTGCAGCCAGAATAAGATTCCAGTCGAGTGCCAACAACTAATGGCACTTAAGTGTAACCTTTCATTTATTGTGCAAGTTTCTACGGAAGTACATCCGGCCAAAGAGCATACATTGGGCTTAGTAAACCATATCGGATGTCTAACACAAAAATTAAATTTACAGATAATTTATGATGCAATTTTGTGGATCCAATCCTGTCCTATTGTATTCTATCTCTAATTGGGGGACTCTTTTCCATTTGTGTGCAATACCAGATCATTTTTAAGCATTCGTTAAAAGTCCCTTATTTGTTTCTCACGCCACGGACGCCGTGGAGTAACTTGTTGTCACTATCAACAACGCTGAGCCAGAAAAGGCTTGACCTAATTTACTGTCTTACAGCATTTTTGATTTAGTGTAAAGAGTAACATAGACATTGCCATAGCAGATGCAAGTACCACACCCACCCTCTATTACCATTCCAGCTCAAATCTTCAAACTGGAATAAATGATGCACAAATATTTTAATTTGAACAAGATTAATAGCCACTCGTATGAAATATGTTAATTAAGGCTTTTAAACCCCTTAGGGATATGTATTATGCGTGTACTTCATATCGAATTATTTTTTTTTGATTTAGGAAAGAGGTGGAAATTGGAAAGTATAAACATCACCGTCCTCAATTATCGTCATCTCTCCTTTGACTATTGTGGGACTTTCGGATCTTTTCAGCTCTTTCGGTAAGAAAGTGTAATGTCTATTCTTTTGTATTCCGTCCGGGGTTTGGATGTGAAGTAGTGTGACTTGCTTTATTTCTCTTTTACCCAGTAACTTTTCTTTACCTTTCTTACAATGGCTCTTTCTTTAAGGAACCTTTGTCCCCTTTGCTATTCATAGCGAGAACTCATAGAAGCGATAGAGACGGAGTAGAGAATTAATGTGATGCATATGTACCTGTGCTAATTATCTAGGTGCAGTGTATTCCTTGTCTCAATTTCTGATTTCTGCCATTCATTGGGGGGCTTCGGAGTTTAGGAGAAGAGGGAGAGAACATCTCATCACCTCATCTCGTTGCTCTTCAGAGAAGCAGCGTGTCTTTTGTCCTATTGTTTCCACCACGACGAAATGCAAATCCCTAGTCAGTAGTCAGTTCTGCATGCACCGTTGATGATTGGAAGACTGAAGATCGACGCACCGACAGAGTCAGAATTTGAAGTGCACCGTTGCTGATAGAAATGATCTGAGAAGATTGTAATGAGGGAGTAGGAGTGCGATAAGATCACTCGTCCTCTTCCAACTCCGCAGGGCAGGGCACAGCCAGTTGCATTCAAAGAGCCATTCCGCGATTAATCCTCTTCTGTTATCACACAGCCATTTTCAGGTGTGTTTACATCCATCGGCATTTCATCTGTTTCATCGCACGCATTGACTGTCTCTGTGTAGCCGCAGAATGCAGCTTGTGACAATTGGCGACATTGCTACATTTTCAGGTGGATGAAGTAAATGCAGATGTAATTTCCATGTTGACAATAAGCTGAGGATGTTGAGTTGAGTTGAAAGTATTTCAAGTGTGTATGGTCGTAGGGAATTATCAGACGTAGTCGTGCGAACTTGTAATTTTTCCCCGTAGGCCCCACCGTCCCATTCCTTTGCAGAGAAGTTAGAAGTAAGTGGGATGAGAAGTTGTGTCGCCCACTCGGTACTGTTATTGTTACACTTTGCAATTGTTGGTGTTTTTATTAAATCAGAGTGCTACTAGAGTAGAGTAGTGAGTAGACTGGTAGTGAATGTCGCAATGTAATGTATGCGTAGTAGGTGCATGTGCATATAGTCACATTAAATGACAACATTGAGCATTAGCCAGGACATGAGTGTGTGTGTGTGTGTGTGAGAGAGAGTTAGGAGGATAGTGGTGTGACTGGTCGCCTTAATCTTGTGTAAGAGATGTGTGACATGGCAATAAAAGACATTGCCTGTGATAAAACGGAATGGGGAGGCCATGAAGTTAGCCAAGTCTTGCTTAGCACAGAAAAGACAAATGCGCTCGACTTAAATGCTCGCTACTTAATGGAATTCACATGTAAACACAAATACCTATTTTCTCATCCCAATCCTCTGTCCATTCACAGAAGATCAGTCACAGACTTGCTTTAATTCCACATTCAAATGTGCACAGAGACATGCAGAGAGTGAGTAACGGGGGCAGTGACGTCGGCGGGGGATGTCTCCATGCAATTACATCGCCTAGGCCTATACGCTGCCTAATTATACACAATTATATACTTTCCAATGATATAAGATCATTTAAGTGGGCCCAATAAAGACTCTTTTCGTACAGTGTACAACATTAAGGAGCGCATCTTTCTCTGCCATGTGATCCTTACATAAATGGGCACTGCTCCGTCCCTATCCACACTCTCTGCAGCGTCGTTAGCTCTGTGTCTCGTGGATGTAAGTGTAGGTGAATGAGCAGTTTCATATTAGCGATGGGATTGAGAGAGAGAGAGAGAGAGAGAGAGATTAGTGTGAGGAGCATGTATCTCTATTGTGAGAGTAAATGCGTCTTGTTTTATTGTCTGTCGTTTCGCCCTTTTATTTTGCTCTAATGCTTTACGTACTTTCCGTCGTCAGGCCGGTTTATCTATGTGGCAACAAACCATTCAAGCCGCTCCATTGTTTTCTCAAGTGGAACTCCATATTCTCTGACACAATAAAATAAAGCCACTCCGCACTCTTACAACTCTCGTCCCAGACTCTTGATCCGATTTTCTGTTTTCAATCCTTCTGTATCTGCACCACACACACAAATATGCATCTACTTAAAAGAAACCCAAGATCTTCTCTTGTCCTCTATCTGTGAGGAGATGGCGAGGAGGCTGTTTGTATTTGTGACTCCTGATATAGAATAGTATTCGTCGGAGGGATAATAGGAGTGCTAATAAATAGGAGAGACGGAGAGCAGAGTCTCTGGCTGTCATAATCAATAAAAGAGATTCTGCCTACTCGTGCTCGCTAATTTTTGATGTATGCACGTTCACATTTGAATGGAGTGGCTAAATAGGCGCACGTCTATTTCCTCCTCGTAGATTTGTAGATCAGAGGAGAAAAGATGTAATGGTAAGTGAAAAGAAGTGGAGTGAACTGAAGTATTCATCTCACTTGAGAATCTAATCCGATTTACGCTTTACATCCAACCAGTGGAATCGTCTCAATTCTCTTCTGTCCCATATTCCCTCATCCACCTCCACTCACTCTGCCCTCCTTTAAAATGAATACTTATTTATTATAGACCTCTGTTTCTCCTACCTGAGACACATACAATTCGCTTACATCTTTCTATAGGCACACATCAGTAAATGCTCAGGCAAAGCTTCTCTTTTTACGATTTTACTATTAACGACAAGGAGCTTTGCTTTTCTTCTTCCCTAGCACTTCCAATCCTCGTTCCTTCGCCACAGACATATACATCTATTTACATTGTGCATTGATAATAATAATGGGAATAAATGGATTTTTATTTTCTCGAACTTCTTTGGGATCTGAGAGGAAAGAGGGCCTAAGTACTCCAATGCTACAGAAAAATAAAAGAAGAGGGTAGATGTGCGTAGTTGAAGGGACATGGGAATTGGCGATTGTCGGCTGAGGAGGTAGATGGGAGTCGGGACAGGACAATGGCTGGCAGTGGACAACTTTGGCAAGGAGTCGACAAAGAATATTAATAATTCTTAATGTTTTCCGTCCTTTCTGCACATGGGATAAGAATTGCAAAAATTCCGCTCTGTGTTCAGTGCACGACTAGTGCAGTTAGTTCGTTAGGAGTGGAGTAAGTGCAGAGAGACTGATAACAATGAGCGTAGGTACTCATGATCAAATCAGGGTTGTCATATCCGGGAGCTGTTCTTGCACAGAACTCTTTGTCCCGAGAAAATGAAAATTCACATGGAATTATTGTTGGTGGGGAAAAGAGATGAAAAAGGGTGCTCTAGTCTCTTTCGACCTACATCCATTCACTCATCCTCTTCGTTTTCCTTTCTCATCATTCATAAACCTCTCATTGTCATGTCAGGATGCTCTGCTAAACATTTTTACGCAAAAGAGTTGACTGGGCATTAATGACATGTTGCTGTTGTTGCGAAGACGAAGCAACCCTGTTGAAGATGTAACATCTTGGGTAGTGGTATTTAGACGTCGTGGATAAATAGATTCCGAGTTGGGGAGTGAGCTGCGATGTGAGCACAGATACATCATTAAACTCTTCTTCTGACGATTCATATTTGCCTTGCAGAGTGCGGAGGTGCATGTGAGGCTGGGATGAGCGAGCGTCGACTTTTCCCTTGAAAAGTGCTCGATTGATTTAAGCAACGCCGGCAGAATGAACTTGGGCAATGGCCAATAAATATCTTGTTTCCAACTCCTTCCCCAAAAGCAACAGTCAACTGAACAATAAAGCTCGACCCGTACATGATGATTGAGTGAGCTGAGAAGTCGAAGACTTTTAGTGCCTTCCTCGCAGTCTCTCCCTCGCTACATGCTCAGCCAGAAGAGCGGCCTGAGCCCAACGTCCCAAATGCACGTACTCGGACAACTGTTATCAATGTCAGAGCTCCGATCTAATCCTCTCCCCACTAACTTCACGCAGAGCTATCAAATTTTAAACTTTCTTAGCACTCAATGTGCACGTACGCTCTAACTAAATCTACTCATCCTAACTAATAATATTGTAATGAGCACCGTCCTCACAGAATCGCAGAAAGAAGTAGTTAGAACATTATTGGAGCCTCAAAAAACATTCATCAGTCGACACCCAACTTCCTAGCCACAAAATCTCTGCCATTTCCATTCATTTATCAATTGGGACAAGAAAAAATGAGATTATGTGGTTATATCTGTTCTATATATTTTTGTTTCGTATTAGGGATTTAGGGAGTGCATCTACCTAAATGAGCAATGAATTAAAATTCTCCTGGAAAGCTAATCTCCAATTTAAATGAGCGTTTGCCCTCATTGATAAATAATTAAAGGAGTTACTCTGACAAAGCAGGATATTGCATACATTTCGTTATCTAGTAGCAGTTTCCTAATTATTAGAAGGAAAATCATTTCGGTTATGTTTTATTCTTTGAAAGGGTGCAGGTTTTAAATTCTTGGCAACTAGGTATTGCTTCTTCGTCAATCATCTAATAGATACAGATTGCTGTGATATTTCGGAGGATAAAGTTCAAAAACGTGAACAAATTTCGTAAGAATAGCAGTGAAAAATTGGTGGAAATAACTGTTGTCGGCTAATGTGTACAGTGTGCCGTCGGCTGGCGCGAGTCTCATAACTTGACTGACATAATATTCGAATGGAAGAGCATATGTGTAGGCATATGCAGATATAAAGTTTATTTTATGACTACAGCACTTACATGTAAACAGTTAGGTGCAGTATGCCCTTTTCAGTATTTATCTTTAGCCAGTCGAGATTTGCCTGACCCTTACGGACATTTTATGTCTGCACACATAAAAATGTTTCATTCATCACTTTCTCGTTAGCGTGGCTCTATTACACATTACATCTGTGTTTAATGCCAGCTCGTGAACATAAAACATGCATGCTTTATAGTTTTGGTTTTTAAAGGTGAGCAGTCTGAAGATGTGCTCCAAGTATGAGCATATTATTATTATAGCCGTCATGTCAGTCAGGAACTATAGGAATAAGAGAGTGGAATGAGGGAGAAAATAAATTAAATATTTAGTATTCATCCGCAAAGAAGAATTCCCCATTACAATAATCTTTCGCTCTAAGCTAACATGTCCTTATGTAAAAGCCTTAGCATGAAATTCTTTCGCAGCCCAGAATATTGTTCAGTTGAAAAAGAAGTCTTTTGATTGGAATTCGCTACGGCTTCTGCTCGTCTTCCTCACAATGAGCATATTCACCTTTGCATTCCCCATTGCATCATATCATCTTAAATTATTTAGTCGCACAGCATCTACATCAACTAACACATTTCCTTTTTACTTTTAAACAGACACAGTTGTGTATCTCCGAAGGGTATCTCATTGTCAGGAAACGTTGTCAGAATTTTTAATTTTCGTGGAAAAGCTTCACGCACCGAAACAGACACCACATACATCTACAGCCAACATAACACCTATATCTAGATATATATATACAATCCTTTCAGTTTCTCGTCTCAAAGAAAATGTAGCTAATTTTTACTCGGATCAAATAACAGACTTCAAAGTAGCATAGTTGAGCATCATCGTCATCAGTATCAGGATATGAGATGGAAGTGTGTAGACGAAATTGGCTCTAGAAAGAAAAGGACGATGTTTTTTCTAGGAAGACTAAAGACCTCGCAAAGTGTAATTAGCCAAAGCATATCGATATATAGTGTCTATGTATATCATATTCCCAATCAGAGAATTATTTTATCATTTGAAAATAAATTATATGCAGTTAGTAATCTCTCTATGTCTGTCTGTCTTGTTATTTATATCTAGTAAATATCACACATCAAAGCATGACTTGAAAACAATTCAATGTTTCCCTATCTCCCGTCTCATCTTCAGCTTTTCATGAGAGCGATTGACTTTTATGTACGGCACCAACCTGAAAGACATTGGCCATAAATCCTTCCTCCCACCAAAAGTGAACACACAAGGAGCACTGTCCAATAGGAAGATAAAAAGGATGTGCACAGAGGTGAATAACTATGTGTACTTAGGTACGGCTACTTGCCATCCGTAACTAAATACTAATTCATATGTACATGTACAAAATGCAATGTAATTATGTTTATACAATAAAAGAGTATATGATCCTAGCGTTATGTAAACGTAGTTCTGTCTGACTAGGTTCAAGGTGATAGCATGCACTGCCTCACGACTGCGAATACTCAATTACTTTTCTATGGTCATGTAAGGCAAAGACTTTGAAGTACCTACATAAACAGATCCAATCTGTTTCATAATTATAATCCTGTAATAATGGCCCTTTTCAACGCATTCTGCAGACAGACACACGATGGCCCACAACAATTGACATCTCTCTCCTCTCCCTATCCAACTAACTTCATTAATGACTATTTACCATTTACAATGTAAGTTAGTCAGTGAAGGCAGGAAATACACAAAGTCTGTGATTCTTGATTATCTTATTGATATGGAGGCTGCATTGTTCTGTGCACTGCATTCTCCCTGTGCATCATACCTTGATGTGAGTGTGAGGGTCCCGAGCTGCTAAATACATGCGTGTGTGTGTGTAGTTCAAAATCAGCGAAGGCGATGCGACGATGCCCAAGTGCACACGTGTCTCTGTTACGAACATCTGTTGCTACACTTTGCATTCGCACACATCTAGCCAAAAGATTATTTATAATATTTTGACTAAGTCATTGCATGTACCGTTCTAATTAGTACGTGCATTTCAGCAACTACTACGGCATATCATCGGGATGTAAGAGAGAGATACAGAGGCCGCTACACACTTTCACATGCCTATTGTTTATTAGTTGGCCGTGGTTTCGAGAATTCCTTATTAAAAGAGTAACAGAAGCTCTTAATCAAGCTCCTAGTGTATAATTAGCATGTCTGTAAAACATTTTTCTGTATACACTGCCAGTATTAATTTGCCGTCATGATGACAACAGATTTTTATTGTCTCCTTGACTGTTGAACATTATTTTAAAAGAGAATTTGTGCGATTAGGAAAAGTTGAAGAGATAAATTACGCAAATAGGTAGGAATTTTAAATAAGGGTCAGAAAGGGTTCAGTAGACATTCAACTCCACAAAATATTTGTCGACTGGAATGTCAGACGCTACTTCATTTAGAATTCTTGAGCTGCATTTAAAACTGCAAGCACAGGGCAACACGTTTTATTAATTTCAAAACGTTGTCATGAACCGGGAGCTAGGATGTCGCTACATTTACTGATATAAATAAGTCTTAGCTTGGGGTTGACGTCACGAGCAGAGCAGGTTAGCCTAGTTACTTTTGTGGTTATTGTATTTGTGGTGGACTGAAGGATGCGGAGTAATGGAGTGAAGGAAAGGAACTGAATTCGGAAAGAGAGTCAAATTCCGATTAGAATGATGGGAAGAGGAGCGGAGTGTGTTAGGATTCAGTGCAGGCAGTGAAATAAAATCTGAAAGCTAATTGCTACACTCTGACGCAAATCAAGTTGTTCCATGCTGGTTAGGTTGTCTGAAGAAAAGATGCTTCATAGTTCTCTTCTCTTTCATTGTCCTGCCCAACAACCACCGAATCCACTCTGTAGCCTCTCTACAATTTCATTCCAATTTTCTGTGCAAGTCCTCAAGTTGAACTTCAGACTCTGGCTGGGCTAAACAAAATTCTGCTCCTAAATTTAGCAAATCACATTTTGTGTTGCTTCTTCAGCATTTTACCTTGCGCAGCTTGGATTTCTTAGTGGGGCTTCAGATTCAGAGCGCAGTTCTTGTCTCTCTGCTGCGGCACTGCCTCAGCATGTAAATATCCTCAATCTTCCTACATTTTTATTAGCATTATTCTTTCCTACAACTTCAATGTCTACATTTTTCCCTCTGACTGAAAACTCTTTCCTTTTGTGCTTTCCTGACTTCTTGAATAATAAATTACATTTCCTTCACGCTCTTTAGTAAATCCATAGTAAATTACTATTGTTGCATTTCAAACAAATATTATCTACAGATGAAGTCTCCTGCAGATGAGACTACAACTACAAACATTCTTTTTACCAACTTTCCTTTTTCCTATAACAGGTAGTGGCATATTACTTTAGTAGGTAACTACTGGATACATTTTTTATTTTTGACTACACTCGGTCTTTTCATTAACTGGCCGGCTAAAATGTTAGGGCTCAAAATATCTTTCTTGGGGGCATTACCTTGCTTGTGTGACCAAGAAATGTGCTCTGTACACTTTAAGTAGTTCATTTAAATCCTCGGGAATTTCGAGAAAAAATCAGCATTGATTTTGTTGATTAACAACTTAAAATTGACAGAAGTGTAGGAGCAGAATGGAATATCACGCTACGGATTTATAAATAGGAAACTATGAGTATGAGACAAAACATAAAAAAAGGGATTGGCGATTCATTGCTCTGCTGAGAGCGCTGGCTGACTGACATGTAAAAAAGTGTAGGATGAATGAGCAGTGCTCCAATATTTACATCCTTTGCTCGCCTCTTACATGCGTCTGTGCATTTCAGTGGAGCTAATGGGGATGGAATATTCCGTTGCACGGAAGGGCTATTGTTTGGCGCTGTAAATTCCAAATCTGCATCATTGTGCATTTCTTATTGAGTTGTGAGCAGGAGTGATCGAGTCCAACTCATCCTCCTACAGCAGTCACAAAAAATTAATCGAAGGAATTGATTGATCCTTTTCTCCTTTGCAGCCCTCGTACAACTGCTCGACAGAGTGTCATTGTTGCATTTCCATTCTTCGGCCATCGATTGGCGTTCAGAGTTGACTTGGTAGTTGGGCTACAACTGGATTATTCCGCCGTCAGAGTCAGAGAGAAGGGATTTGCATGTAGTACGAGTACACAGGCATCCTCACTGTTAATTAAACGCTGCCATTGCAAGGCAGGTTAACCGTAGAGCAATGTGATATCAATCTCATTGTGTAGCGACACCGACACCGGCATTATTCTCCAAAGGTTAACGCTCTACTTCCGGCCTTTTAACAATCCGTTTTTCTATTCACTTGCTATGATGCTAACAATAAATATCCTTATAAGCTACAGAATTGCACCTTAACCCCATTTCGTTGCATTGACTATAATGTGTCTTTATCTTACATGTGTCCGCATTATATGAGATATACGTACTTATCAGTTATACTCTACATGCATTGTACTAAACTGATGTGAACAGTGCACGCAATTCCCTGCTTCTAAAACAACATCATGAATTTTTCCAAGTAGTTCCAAATAGTAGGAAGGACAATAATCAGTTACCTGGAAATTTGGGATGATAAGCCAGAGCTAAAATAAAAAAACTCCTCCTTGTAATAATAACTGAGAGGATACCTTGGAGTTAGGTTTTAAAATGCTTTTGTTTTGCTCAAGTACGTGGCAGGGTTCTTATCATATTCAGTTTCCCTTGGAATAAGCAAATCACCAGTTATGAGAATTTTTATTCAGCAAAAATTGAATGCCTTTCTTGTTTATTTTCAGATTGACGTGCCTGGTACAACTTCAAATTAGAGAGGAAGGAAGAGATCGTCCCTAACTTCTACAACTGAGGTAAGAGATAACAACCATCCCAGATAAATATACTTACTCTGCTGATGCTGCATCAATTTCCTCTTTCGGTCCATATGCTTGCTTACCTTTGGCTGTTATAGATGCGAAGGGTTTTGTATAGTTTATTTTAGCTCCCAAGACTACACAGGTGCAGTTATTTAGCTCATGGCAGGAGACGGGGATTTTTGGAATTGTTATCTAAATAAAAGAGTTGTGGTTGGAGGTGATCAATTGTGTGTTGGAAGAACTAAATATAAATCCATTCGTATTCCCAGCCATTATGCCATTATGCAAGTAAAGGGAAGTTTGGGTCGTTGTTGGAACATCCTACTTATGTGCATAAATATATGTTCACAGTCCGATTGAAATGTTAATTATACGCTTAGCAAGATGTAAGACAGATGAAATGCTAGGATATGAGTCGTCGATTTCTACAAAGTCTGTGCTCCAAAGACTCCTTCCCGTCCACAGATTTCTTAGTGGCCATCATAGCAGTAGGTAGGGGAAATGCAAAATGTTCCTACATTCTGTCTCCGTTCAGATTGGTTAAAGCCATTGGTAACTTGTTGGGATCTGCTCCGTTCATACTACACTTATGGCTTGACAGGCATCATTTTCTTATCTAAGAATACGCAACTGAATGCAAAGGGCTCTGCTGTGCATACAAGTAGGCACCGCCACAATATAAATATATGCCAAGCACTAAGAAATAGATGCAGATGGCTGAGTGGTAAGAAAGTTTCTGCTGGGAATGCAATGAAGTGGGAATACTTTGACGAATGCCGGTCGTAATATTATAATGCGTCTGTACTCCAGTAATTAGTATTCAACTGCAGTTTGCACGTGTGAGCACTGTGTGAACAGCGAGAAGGCAGATTTGACGAGCATTGATGCTCGTCAATGCTTCGTTTGAACCTAATTACAATAAGTAGTCTCTGATTATTCAAATTATTTATACTGCTGTGCGTACATGCGCCTCTTGGCATGAAACTCCGTGCAAAAAGCCCTTTCTTGTATGTCCAGCTATTCACATGGAACTAAACCTCAAATCCAAAATGGAATATGAGAATTGAAATATTTAGCGAATTTAAAAGGGAGCTGTGTATTTCTGTTTTCTTCAGATTTGGATTTTCTCCCGTCCATTTAAATTCTGCAGAAGTTGCACGGCACAATTTCTGTTTTTCTATAGATGGACGTAGTACACGTACGTAGTCTTCGTGCGTATGTAGGTTATTGCTATAACATCCGATGCGATTGAAGCAGTAAATAATATCCAGGAGGGAGTGAGAGAGGACGGGAGCATGTACGCCTGATTTTCTACAGATCAGTCCAGTTGCAGTTGTAGGTTCGTGAGGAGGGACAACGTCTCGTTATAAAATATTGGACACTAATGGCCTCCGTCCTGTTGGCCTCATGAACTAAGAGGCATCAGCAGATAACTGGAGCGGGGCTCCTTAAGGAGGGGTTGACATGATTTCCTTCCCTGATTCAAGGAGAATGGCTTAATGTAGAGCAATGAAATAAAC
>JAAAYG020000750.1:16017-33213 GCA_009936455.2 Tomocerus minor
CTCTCTCTCTCTCTCTCTTGTGTGACTTTGTTCCTGGAGAAATGGGATGGGTGAGTTTTAATGATGGGCTCTCTTGTTGATTTATAGTGTGTATTCGGGTCACCACTCTATATTGATTCCGCCTTCGGAGGTAGAGGTGAATCCAGCTTTGTGGCTCAGTGCTGTGAGTCAATATAAAGTGAGAGACACTTTCTGCTCATACGGCGTGATGGAACTGTGCACCAAAGGCCTGGGCTCCTCTGTCAATCTCCTCAAACAAAGAAATGTCAATTTAGCCTGCGTCCGAACATGTGTAGTTGTCGCGGAGGAAAGACCACGGATCAACCTTACGAATAGCTTTTCGAAACTGTTCTCGGCTCTGGGCCTCACTCCGAGGGCTGTCTCTACTTCCTTCGGCTGTCGTGTCAACGTCGCCATTTGTCTTCAAGTATGACTTTTAACATCCCCTCTCAAGAATTTTCATTACTTTTATAGCTTAGTAACTCACTCACAGTTTATCTTTTTAAGTGTTTTCTCTACACTTGTCACTATTGATTAAAATTTGATTTACTATTCTTCTGGAAACAGGGTGCATCTAGTCCGGAGCCGTCTACCGTTTACGTGGATCTAAGAGCCTTGAGAAATGATCGAGTTACTTTAGTGGAGCGTGGAAGTCCTCACAGTCTCTGCGTCATGGAGTCAGGAAAATTGCTTCCAGGGTCCAAAGTCATCATTGCTAACCCAGAAACAAAGGGGCAATGTGGCGACTCGCATTTAGGAGAGGTACACACACTATATATTTATAAACAAACCTATATTTATCATTTTACTACAGAATAGTTCATTAAATGTACAGTTAACTTATGACAAGACATGTAATGATTTAATGGTAATAATTAGTGTAATCTCTGCGTAGTTGTGTTGTGCAAGTGAAATTGGAGATAGTTATAGGCACTTTGCATTCTATTGAACTGAAGGATAATTTAGTGTTTTGCCTTTCTAGATTTGGGTTCAATCACCTCATAACGCTAGCGGTTACTTTACAATTTTCGGTGATGAAAGCAGTTACGCTGACCATTTTAATGCTCGCCTTGTTACTGGCAGTACAGGGGACGTTTATGCTCGCACTGGTTATTTGGGATTCCTGAGAAGAACTGAAAACGTTCAAGCAGATGGAGGTTTGTTTCTCATTTGTATGCATGTATGCAATCTTAGTATTTTCTAATCTCACTGACGGCCGTCATGTCATGTCATAAAATGAAGATTTGCCTATATAGACTCTCATAGCTACTTAAGTAGTTCTTGACTAAAACAGTGACAGACTTGTGTTTTAAAATTGGTTAGAAGTTAGCAATAATAAGATTTGCATTGAGTCCAAAGGAGGTACAAAGAGAGACATGTCATAGGAAAATGAAATTACTGAGAGAGAAAAACAATTTGTAATTTGCAGAGTTGCACGATGCAGTTTTTGTTGTGGGAGCCTTGGATGAGACGATTATGCTGCGGGGAATGCGGTATCACCCTATTGATATTGAGAACAGCATTCTGCGTTGTCATAAAAAGATTGCCGAGTGGTAAGTTTGTAGTTTGTATTGTGATGTAGCTATTTGTAAAAACGACGTTTGCATTAAAAACTTGACAGGGTTCTTTTTGTCGTTTTCATAGTGCTGTGTTCACATGGACGAATCTTTTGGTGGTTGTTGTGGAGCTGGAGGGGAATGAAAGTGAAGCGTTGGATGTGGTTCCTCTTGTGACCAATTGCGTTTTGGAAGATCATTTTCTAGTTGTGGGTGTCGTGGTTGTGGTAGATCCAGGTGTAGTCCCAATCAATTCACGAGGCGAGAAACAAAGAATGCATTTGCGAGATGGCTTTCTTGCAGATCAATTAGATCCGATATTTGTTGCTTATAATATGTAAGTGACAAAGGATGGGGTTTTTAATGAGAAGGGACTTTTCGGTGGTTTTACGTTACGGTTATAATAGAATATTCTCTGGCCATACTTAATTATTGGATAATAAGTGAGGTCAACAACGGACGATGAGTATGTGAAAAGGCAGCTTTTGTCGTTGGTGTAAATGAAGGTGAAGAAAGAAACTATTGTCTAGGAAGATTATATTATGTGCATGTTGTGGGTATTTGTCTTCGTCCGTTTTTTGTAATGCTTAAATATCCTCTCTCGCCTGATACTCTTGATTGCTTTTTTCTGTTACCTTTTTTTTGATAGTTTACAAAAATGAGGAGTGAATAGTCTTTTGACACACTGTGAAAAGTGTTTCTCTATTATTAAATTAGTGTCACAACTAGATTATGTAGCTACAATGAATTTATATATGAGATTTTATGTAGAGTATATATTTATGTTGTTACGCATGCTTATTTATCCGTTTAGAATTGCATACATACCAGTAAAAATCAAGATAAGTAATTATCTTGGTATTGTTTATGAAATGACTAATGCGTAAGTTACCTTTAAACAAATAATAAATATTAAGCTACTGAATGACAAAATTCGAACTTCAGTCTTTGCCAAACAATTAAGCGCTATTATGGTAATTGTAGTAGAGAATAAGGCGAAATGCTACTCTAGGAGTAATTAATGATAAACTATGATGTATTGTGTAAAACATTCAACTGTATTTAATCTATTGACGAATTGATGACTATTAGTTGCTTTCGTGTAAGCGTATAATATTTATGTGATGATATTTTTTACTGTTTTTAACTCAGGACTGTCAAACTTCAATTACTATATATGTATGTACGTACTAGGTACTAATCGTGTAAGTACTATTTAAAAAGAGGCATAGTTATATTGCAGATACAAATGAAAGATATGATTTAGGATTCTTTACGAAACGAGTTTAAAAAGACGGTAACGTTGTTTATCTATGTAAAAGGCAGCTTTATTGTATAAGCTCAATTTAAATTGTAATAACATTGAAATATTATGTGCATGATTTCTCGAACGTGATGCATACTTAACTTTTACGTTTATATCTGTAGTCAAGTCAATGTTATATTATTATTATTAAATGTAATGAATTATAAAAGATGCTTGAGGGTGGAAGGGAATTCCGCTCGGGCATCATTTCTCTTCAAATCACGTGTTCTACTGCCTAGCGTCTTGACTATAATATAATTTTAATGACAAGACAAGAGCGCTTAGCTTACTTTATAGTTTGTTTTTATATAAACAATCGTAAAATATAGTCAAACAGTCACAGAAAGCCTAAGAGCACTTTGCTTTCCTAAGGAATTTATTGTTTTTAGAAAACAGCTCACATGCACAAAATCCTAAACGTGAAAAGTAGTAATTTAGAAACTACTAGGTACAATTAGCATGCAATTGTGGTTAATGCGTGAATTCCCTTGAACATCTTATAGATTATAGTGTACTTAGATAATTTTCGAAACGAGAAGATTACAAACAATTGCAGTGCAGTAATCACACAAACTAGTAGCTAACTAGATTACAAAGACATTAAAATCTTTTAGTTCTGCCGATTTGCCTTTGACTTCAGTTCTTGTGGTCATTTCATAATGGACATACGTAACATACTATTTTGACTTGAACGTAACTATCCATTCTTATTTAGTCTATTTCTATGTAAAAAGCATTTAGGTGACTATTCACAGTTCATTCATTACCATACCAGTAGTGTACTTGTACATATATAAACGTAATAAGTAAACCTTGAAACTCCATTATATAAAATAACATATAAGTACATTGCAACTGCTGCTCACTAATGTTTAAACGTTGAAGCAATTATATCAAGTGATATTTCTAAGAATCTTTATTAAAACCCATTTATGTTATGAATTATGCGTATTCTATTATATAACTCATCGACTAATTTTAAGTATTTATGTATATTTCTTTTGATACTTTGTTCATACTCTTGAAATAATTTCTGTTTCTCATTTCTTTTGTTTTATTAAGTTTTTTTTCTGTCTATAACTTTTTCTACTCAATGCCACAAAAACGAATTGTCGAAAAATCAAAGTATATCAATCAATCATTTCTTTATAGGGTATGGAATGATATCCAACTAAATAACCTAAGAATCTTAAGTCATTTGCTTCACTCAAACGAATTATTTAATTTAGTTAACTTTTAGGATTTAAATCAGCTATTTACTAAATAAACACGCAGACGAATTTGCTGCCTTTTTGTTTTGAGTTAAATAAATGCCATAAAATTGTACATACTAACATGCATACATACGTAGAACATAACTATACTTATTCCAAATAGGAGTTATTCCTTTTAAAAGTACATAATCTATTATGTACGAAATGAAAATGATAGCGAAACTGTGTCATAGACAAAGTAAAGCTGCAGTAGTAATTACCAAGTACGTGAATACATAATTAGCTATCATTATTGTACAGATCAGGTTGTACATGTCAACAAAATGTTAAATATCTAAAAACGTGAGGTATTCTACAAAGGTTTTAGCCATAAAATTATGAAAGCATTTCCCTATATCCACTCCTTATACAAAATAATAACACTGACGATACACTTACTGTACTGTATGAGCACAATAGACTAGATTTATACAACTTATACGTAAATATTGAACTGTAATCTAATTCTTGTATGTGAACAAGTGCTCTGGCATTGTAATACTTACAATTTTTAGAGTTGTTATTATCATAGATTAGAAGAGATACGAAAACGAATTTCATGAAAATACATTGAAATCAGCCTCAATAATTAATAGTTACTTTTACTGTGTACTAAATAGTAGGGCAGCCAGATCAAAAATAAGATGATTTGTGTTGCCGAAATTGTAATGTAATAAGTGCCACGAGTAATGGAAAAAGCCTGCACCGACAAAAGAGAAGAATAAGTAAATTAGAATTACGAGAAGCTACTAATTAATACTAGTTGCGTATTGTAATTGTATTTAACATTAAAATTAGGTAACTTAAATCAATGTCCAAGAGTGAACATGGAAATCTGCTTAAGAAAAATACTACTAACAATACGTACAAGAAAGTGTACTAATATTAATTATAGGGAAATAAAGGACAGTACATACAGTCAAGTGAATGTATTAAGAAACCATTTTCAAAAGTTGTAGTCAGTAGTGTTAAGGGATGGAAATATGATGAAAGGGGAGTTGTAAATGATCTGCTAAGCAATTCTGGAAATATTAGTTAGAGCAGGTGCGACAAAACGCAATATATTAGTTTCTTAATAGTCCTTTCTTCTTACTACTCTGAAATTCTAATGATAATCTTTATCATGTTTATTCAGACGCTCTGTGTCGGGCTGAATAAGAAGTTAAAGCAAACTGAACATGCAATCTGTTTAGCTCACTCTGTGTCAGGAGCCATTTCGCCTCTGACAGAATGCATAAAATTTACAAGAAAACCAACAAATTAATGATAGAAATTGTAAGTAATGTCGCTGACCTTGAGTAACTTAACCTGTTTAACTTTTAAGTACAGTTAGTACTTAGTACTGCTAGACTAGAGAAATGAAGCCATGCACATTTAGGTGTAGAATAAAGAGTAATTTATCTGTGTATGTATTTACTTAATCGTATTTAAGCAGGTATTTTAAATACTGTGTACTGTATGTGTAATGATTCTCTGTTGATTTCCTCCAATTCATAATTACCTACATCTATTTGTTTAGCTATTTGAAGTACTCTGGAAGGTTTTACTTTATATTAGCCTAACTATTCATTTTTTTTTGAACTATAAAGGGAAATAGTTGTGTTCGTTCGTACATTTGCACAATTCGATATTATATATATATTATTATTACCTATATATTATATATTTACCTACTGTAGACATTTATTTGTATCGAAATTGCCTTATATATATACAGCGACAGTCATCTAGGTAGGTACAACATGAGCAATTTTGTTTCTAATAATTAGGTGTACATTCATTTTTCGTTCTTCGCATATTACATTCAATGCAATGTAATTTTTTGCAATGGTAAATTGATGTATGTGACTCCTTTTTTGTTATTATTGTGTTATTATGAGAAGTATGATGTATGTATGTGTACGTGTGCTCTATGCTAAAATTGCAGTTTGTAAAAGTACACACATTGTGGTCTTGTAATATGTGAGTACTAAATATCATTATTATATTTAAATATAGACAATATGGTGAATAAAATAATCAAAAACATTAAAAAAAACTCTATCGTGTTCTCTCTCAGCAACTTATTATATTTTCCAGAATATTTTAGCCTCTGGAGTTATTCGTCTCACATTTTGACACATTGTTCTGGAATAGGCCGCCCACGCACGATACGCTTTACATTTAGTTATATCTGATGTTGAATCAACATACCCAAGTCCAACGTTTAATTTCAATGAGAGACAGACTTTTACCAGAAAGATTTCTGAAACAACGAATCCATTTCCTTTTTTCATTCTTCAAAAAACTTTTTTAATATAAGCGAATGTCATACGATGTACGATGTCCATATACCAGACGAAAAATTGAAATTGTTCAAAGCTTAGTGTAGTTATATCTCTCTGGGTGACGTAAGATTTCTGCTTCAGCTGAACTATAATATTATCACGTCACGTCGTCCCAGACTGGACAGGCCCACCAACACATTGCCAATGCGGAAATTATTGCTTCTAAAAGGAAATACAAACCTGAAAGATGTTGAGATTCATAGAATCGTAATAGTCGTAAAGCTATTTTTGAAATATTCTTTCCCTTTATTATGAACAGAGTATTCTTTGATGATACGGTAGGTTCGTCAACAACAAGTTTAGAAATTTCAGTTACATCTTGTCCAACAACAGTAGTAAACTCCGGTTCATGGAGAGAATCGGCTGATGGGAAAAACATCAAAATTCAACAATGGCGACTATTAGGATCAAATATGAAATTTGTCTGCCGAGGACGATGGATGTTTGTTAAAGGATGGAATTTCTTTCTTTTCATTATCTTTGTAGCAGAAATGTCAAGCCTTTTAACAATGTTCGCCTATTTTGAGTGAGTTTGTTACTTTACTACATTTTGCATGTACCTGTGTAGCCTAATTGAAAGATATGCTTTTCATGCAGCTATAATATTTAGATTATGAAATACATAATTTATATGCAAGTAGGAATGGAAAATAGTGAGTAAAATCAAAAATATTGTGAGTTTAACAAGTTAGAATATAGTTTTGCTTATTGTTTCTCATCTGTGTAGAGTTTGGAAAAATAGTAATCCATTTGAAACACTCGTATTGGAACTATTACACTTGCTTATTGGAATATATTCAATCGTAAACGCATTTTGTGTTATGTTAACGGATCCAGGAATATTGGCCCCAGGAGTTCACAATCCTATCAAGGAGTGTTTTATTCTTCGTACGTAAAACTTAATAATATTTTATTACACACTTATCAAATAAAGAAGAAAAAATGCATAATGATATTTTTCAGAACATCTTGAGGGAATAGCTACAGAAAGTCAAGGTGTTTATGACAAGATGATCCCTGACAGAGTAGAAATAGCCGGAGAAGAAGTAGAACGGTTTTATTGTGTAGATTGCCACGAATATCGGGAATTTCGGACATATCATTGCTCACTTTGCCATGTTTGTATAGGTAAATCATTATTAGCATAATATTATTTCGAATATCGATACTCTAAATCAGTATATTTATACTATTAAAAATACATAGACAAATGTTTCTGCTTTAATATGCACAGAGAGATACGATCATCATTGTCCGATGTTTGGAAGGTGCATTGGCCGGAGAAATTATGGATATTTCCTAAAATTCATTTGGTCAATATCATTTTCATTAGTGGGCATCATAACTTATTCTGTGATCAACCTGATTACTTGTAAGAAATAGAAGAATCTAATATTTTACTCTTTTAGAAGTTATTTTATGTATGAAAATCATGATTTTACTCAAGCATGCATTGTATCAAGGGAAAATAGGGCAATGATTTACTTTTCCCAGAATTTGAAATATAGAAGCATTAATAATTAGAAGACATTCTTCAAACTGAAGTTTTTCCACTCAGTTTGACTTATGGCTGTAGGTTCTCTGTGTATAACTTACTTCAACACACTTTCCCCGTTCCTTCATCTGATTTACTTTCTCCGAGCTCCTTTCTTTTTCTCATATTAAATCAAATAAGTTTGTCTGTAATATATATGTAGGTCAATTGGCTAGCCATAGGGAAAATTTTGTTATAATGGAAGCGAGGAATATATTTTACGTCCTTCCTTCTTCACACAATGAAATTATAATTTAGGGCAATGCTGACAGACAATATGTTTTCCCATGGTTGAATGAATATTTCTTCCGTAAAAGAAAAAGAAGAGTCATAGGCATAAGCAACCCATGAGAGGCTTGCTCCTGTTCAATATTCTCCAAGATAACCTGTGCATTATTTCATTTCAGTGAAGTTTCCTCAAGTTCTTTCACCTCTTCCCTTTACCTATTAACATTTAGCCTAGTCTCTCTGACAAAACTTCTACACTCGCTCTCGACTCATGTCAGGTTGTCACCGAGAAACAATCGTTTTCCTCCTTCTCTAAGAGCTTCCTCGTGTTTCTTTCCTTCAAGTTTTCTCGCCCTTTTTCCGAACAATTTCCTTTGATTGAGCCTCTTTATTTATTTATGACTTTGTGCATATTATATGTAGTGTCTTCCTCACTATTGGGATATCTATCTTGCACAGATGCATATCATTTCTGATTCAGTGTTGATTTTATTTATGCTCTTATTTCTATAAATTCATTAGTTTGGATAGCGGAAGGATTTCTTGTGGCTGCTTCAAAATCGCCGACAACCTTTCTTCTCCTTCTTGGTTTTATTTGCCCTCCTTGTGGAATTCCTTACATACTCAAACTTTCTTACATCCACTTTCGTCTTGTTTGGTCCGACAGAACACTAAACGAATCGGTAGGTAACGACAGTTTTTTTATGACAGATTTGATTTTTATAAAATATTCCATAATCCATCATGGTTATCCGTTGCAGAGACATGAAATAAAAGGACTTGCTACACCAATTAAGGTACAGGAAAACTTCTATCAAGCTGTTTTAGAAAGAGTTCGCCATGTCTGTAGCATTATCTGCAGCAATCCACCCCCGCCAACTATTCGTGAGTTTTCATCCTTAGAAAACTTATTACTGCCGTTAGAATTGGCAAAATAATTTTTTGAAGCCTAAAATTGATAAAATTAACGTTTATCTTTAGAACTTCACAAATACATCTGTGTCAAGGCAGTCCCATGGAGGAGAATATAGACCCAAGAACAATATCATGAATCGACAAACGTAATTAGTGATGACTCTTGAGTTAAGACACATTCTAAAAGTTATAAGGGCAGGTGAATAAGCTGATATACCCAGAGTTTTCATGAAATTAAGCCAATAACTATTTATATTTCTCAAGCAAGAGTTGAAAAATTAAAGGATGACCCAATCTCACCACACTGTTTACATTCTGGATGCTAACTTAATATTGTTGTAGCTTTAAATTGAAAGGATTGCCATTTGTAATGAACTTGCTACAGCCGCATCCATTGTATGTGATTGTGCCTTTGAGTTTGAGTCTAGATAAAGCATATTATTCTTGTCTTCTTCGTGTAGATATCAATTCATTTTCGTATTACTTTGTAATTTAATTTTTAAATGCAATTTTCCTTTTATTCACCCCTCTAAAATAAGTACAGCATTGCTACAGTGCTTTCGAAATGATGTTAAGCATTACTATTATCCAGTCAGTTGATGTGATTCATACATTTTCTCATTAATTTAATTGCTATGTCACATTCTCATAGATAGTTTTAAAAATCCTCTGCATACTCTTATTCTATTGTTATGTATGATAGATAAGTAATCTAGTTACAGTATGTTTATACATTGACTTTTGTATTTTCAAATAAAAACTCAGTATATATGATTCATGATCGTAGTAGTCAGTGCACATGATATGACAAAGATCTTACAAAGTGCACCCAATGACATAAAATAAGACTACACTAATGTGAATAATAAAATTGGTGGAAGTATTTAAGGAGTTTCGGAGGGAAGTAGCTGAATTTTTCTCCAGTGGTTCTCGATTGCCCCCTTCGTTTGCAGAGGACAATTTATCTGTTTTCGGTTTCTCCTCGACTCTTTTCGTGGTAGTGGGTTTTCTCGTTGTACTGGCTTTCGTAGTAGTGCTCATACTTGACTGGCCTGGGGATTGCTGATTTGGACGAGGGCCAAGCTGGAACTCTGTGCTTTGAACTTGCTCTCCAGACTCCGCAACTTCCAGCTCCGTAGGTCTCAATGGTCCCTTACTGCTCTGACGAATCGTGGCGTTTATACCCGGACACTCTTCTTCACTGAAACTATTCACAAGTTCGTCAATTTATAGCTGTACTGATTATTTATCAAGTTTCACTCACATTTATCAAAAATATCTAAATATAGATCGATTCAGTACAACAGGTTTGCTTTACAGTACTTTCTATTGTGATATAGCAGCAAAAAGTGTCCCCAAGGTGGTGGTGTTCACAAATATCGGAGCATCGATAAAAATGAGACATTGCATGTACTAACCTTGCCTTGGAGCATTGTTGGGCCACAAAAGCGAGAGATTTATCAAGAGTTGTCAATGCAAAAGCTGTCGCATTTGTTTGCTGATCGCTTAATTTCCGTCCAGGATACAAACCACTTCCTTTCTTGTCCGAATCACATTTCTCCGGAGTTTTCATCAAAATGCAGTTCTTGAACTTTGCACGAGCGCTGCAATATAGATATTTGATGATAGCATTTAATTCATTTTGACATTGAAATATTGCATGCTAACTCACACTAGGAGATCCTAAATTGACTATTGTAATTTTATCAATTTAATATTTATGGTTAGCCATATTGGCTCGGAAATGTTAGCTAACAGAAAGTTTTTATTTGCGTAAATATCGAAAGTTGTAAATGTGAAATAGTAAAAAGTGACATGCTTGTAGATTTATGGATGGGCTAATCTTTTAAAAAAGACTTTCAAAGAGCTATCTATTTAATTATTGTTAGAAAATGATTGTTTACATTTTGAATAGGAAAGTAAAACTGAATGTTGGCATGAAATTGACACCTTCACGGGCCGCATAGTTTACCTCTAACTAACTAAATAGTTATAAAGCACAATTCACTGATGCAGTTATGGCACACATTTAGCCAATTAAATTAATTATCTCTAAAAGTAAGGTTCACACTGTTACCTATGCTTCTTATTGAAAATCTTATGTATACTATTACTAGAATAATGATTTTCATACAGAAATTCCTAAAGATGTTTAGTTAGCGTTAGTGGTCGGTCTCGTGTAATAAGGTAGCGATAGTGTAATATGCTGCATTAAATAAGTACCTAGCTAATTAATGCATGCATACCCTGCACAGTTATTACCTGTGTCAATTACATGCTATTATAAATGCATAACACAGTAAGTTAAAAGCTTTTATAGCATAAAGCAAATATTATGACTCTTCCATTATTATTGTTTCTACTAGCATAATTTGCGAGTCGCACCTAGGATTGTGTAGGCGATTGTAATGCATTTGCCAAGGACTGTAATGTTAGGTACCTTAATGACGTTGTTGATGTTTCATTGATACAGTTATAGTAATCCAATGTATTGATATTTTATTAGCACACCTGTAATTTGACTTCATAAACTTTTGTCAATTTTGCTTTAGCTCACAAATTACAAACTGTGCCAGAAATCCCAGAAAAGCGTTCCTATTAAATGTAGCCACTACACAGTGAATCATTGCCATCCATCCATTTACAGTTTTGGGTAGCTCATGTCAAATTAAGTCAACCCAAAACAAAGTTTCATAGTTTCTCGTCTTCTTAATAAACAAGTTTGCTTAAAGGTTGTTGAGTTTGCATTTTACATAAAGGAATGAATGATGCAGGTGCAATATGAACAGCAATGTTAGAAAGCAGAAGAGTAGTGTAATACAAAGTGAGTGAGGAGAATTCATTTTAATACATTTATTATGCAGGAGTTAGTGGTTAGTGTTGATAGTCATAGTCTCATGCATCATGAAACTTGATTGTCAGTCAACTCGCTCATTAAAAATGTATACTGACCATGTCCACAGTAAGTGCGTTATTCACACAGGTGACACTGCAGCAGCCTAATAATTTATAACCATACATTTTGTGGCAAGGGAAAATAGCTAGCCATTAGATTATATTATTGTTATGTACATACTTTGGAATTATTACTACAGGTACCTCTTGTGGGATACGAAGATATTCTTACGAGCACCTACATTACCAGAATATACTATCATAAATATTTAATAATTTTCATCTTTGGGGAGCGTATTTTTGGCTTTTTTTTGAGAAACTTTCACAATTTATTCCAGTTCATTCTCAGTAAATTGCTATACAATTTATAAGAGCATAATTTGGTCTCCCCAAATTATGCTCTCCCACTGTTGGAGATCAATACAATTGTATCTACCGAAGTCCATGAAAACATTAATTAAGAGATAATAAAATTAATAATTTAAGTGTACATAGATTTGGATGTCTTCATAAAATAAATGTGCTCTACTATTTTCCCTAAAAACATGAAATCATTCATTTACATTAACTTTGGGATTATATTGTCCGCGTAGGTTCACTTCCCTTAAAAGTAAGTACTATAACTGGAATGGGATACACGCCTATAATAAGTCTAACCATTCTTTGTAATGGACTTTTTATTGAGGTAAACATGCAACTAATACCTTTGCAAATAAAGTGATATGTTAGTTTCTAGCTGATTAACTAACAGATGAAAGGTAAATTAAAGCTATAGATAAATAGACGAGTCATATTCCAGTTGGCAAGATTTGTGTGAGTCATAAGGGAGAGTGGATGTGCTAATTAAAGAAATGACAACGTATCTTAGTGGAAGTATCGTAGTGTAGTGTAACCCATTAATGTAAGTAAGGCAGTGAGCAAACTAATTTAATGAATTGAAATTCTGGAGAAAGGAAAGGGGACAAAGGAGTAGGAAATGGAAAGTAGGAGACACGGAAATAAAGACTCACCGTCAAAAGCTTGGATTTCTACACTTGAGCAATCATCTCAGAGAGAGAGGCATTTTGTAATATTATGGCAGTTAGGAGTCTACAGGTTTTCGTTAGAAAGAGAGAGAGAGAGAGAGAAGAAAGTGAGACCGGGGAGTAGTGCGTATTCAGAATTCAGACGCTTTCACTTTATTCTCATCTCAATTTCTCCGTAGATTCATTTCCTTTTGAGAATGAGGACAAAGGCGGCGAGAGTGCTAAAGGAGTGTAAAGAACTCGTCTTCTTGTTATTGAAATTCTCTCCATTACTACATTCCACTTTAAATATTAAGCACTTGACTAAAGTGACTAACGAAGGAGCTAAAGAGTCTCCTTTGAACTGCACCCCTCGCAACTTTCTATTCTGTACATAATGGGAATACATGGTAGAAAAGAGAGAGAGAGAGAGAGAGAGAGAGAGGGATGTATAGTTACCAGCATATTTGCTTCATTGTAGAAGTACTTCCGGAAACATGGTCGATTAAGAATCGATACTGATTCCCACAGTAGTTCCCTTCAGTAAGAACTTTCTTTACACAAGGGGCCGACCGCAAGTAGTCTGTACATAAAGAAAGAGGAATAATCACTAAATCAGTTGTCAAATATTTGTTTGCCTCTTGTCTTCCCAGTTCTCCTTTCTCAGCCTAATGCCCAGCTTTCAAGTGAAAGTCTAACAATCAGTTTCCAATTTCATCATCTTCACACAATAAACCACTAGCTTTAATATAATTGCAATTTTTGATGCATACAAAACTTATTTCCTTATTCTTTGAGGTCAACATCCGTGTGTACTTTGTTTCATTCTATACATACATCCATTATGTTTGCATAAAATGAATACTCAAAAAAGAATTGAAAAACACTTCAAACTTCAATGCATCAGTTCACACTGCGTTGCATCATAATTTCTGTTCATATTTGCTTATCCGGAATAATGTCATTTTTGGATTAGTCATTGCTAGCTCGAAGTCTCAATTTATTTTTATGGCACTACTAGCAAAATAAATAGATCATTTTTGATAGATATATTATACTTAAATAATTCATTGATAATGGTGAAAACGGTTTACCTTTGCGATATTCTTTATCCTGACAAAGTGTGGTCATTGAAGACACAGGTTGTTGGAATGCCTCATCGAAATCCATTCGTTGCTCCCTTGTCAGACAGCGACGAGTGAAATTCCGTATACAGGACGTTAATTCACCCCATATTCTATATGAATATAAAAAAAACACTTTTTTAATTATAGACTAGATAATAAAAGAGCAAAAAAGTCGAGATGAAAATTGAAATTAAAAGATATAACAAAATGTAATACTAAAAAAGCACTAAATTGACCTGCAGACTTGATCAACTGAAGTTTGGCTATCGGGGAACACTAGAGAAGAATCTTTAAGCAAAGAGTCAGCATTTCTAGCACATTGCTGTAGATTAGATTCATTGCAAGTTTCTCCTGTTGTCGGAGAGGCCAAGGCAATGGGCTGACCTAAAAATTCCAAATATTTCATTAACAAAAAATACATTTTCTCATTCATACAAAACAAATCTACATATACACAATTCCTTGAGTTTTATAGATTATTTAATAGAATTCGATATTGAGTAGTTTAGTGCCCTTGCCATGCCCAGCAGAGACTGGAGACTCATTTCAGATCAGCGCTTCGTGAAAATGAAACTTCTATTTATATCTGCTTAAACTTTTCAATTACCGGGTTTTTTATTATTAAGGGTTTCATGGACACTTTGCATGTCATTGATTCAATTCTTCATTTTCAGTTTCCACACATGATTTAAGACTATTCTTATGAAAAATTCAATGTAAATCTACTTACATGGTTTCTAAATCTTAACATAATTATTACCTACAGTTAAATTCCTAATGCTGAATATTGTTGCATGAAATAAATAGCACGGTAATTGCTTATGCAGGTCTAAAAATGTCCAATCAGCGTGCGTCGTAGGTTTTCCAAGTCCATCCAGCATTAAATAATAAAGATTTTCAGTTGCATTGTGTAGGAAGAGACGAAATTATTATTTTGATGGTTGTTAATAATAATGAATACATTTAAAAGAGGATTTTAAAGGATTTTTTTATTTAGATGTTAAAGAAGAATATTATTTCATTGCATGTCATCAGTTCAATGAAACTCAATTTCTTACACAGTACGAATTACGTGAAGCTATTAGCATTGCACTTTGCTTTCTCTCTAACGGTTTCCGATACTATATACGTGCAGATCCCATTGTTTTCCATTCCTTGTGATAGAAATGATATTTGTGAAGTAAGGTGAAAGGCTTTTCTCTCGGATGCAATGCATAAAATTTTATTGGCCCAAAGTTTTACTGGCGTAGCAATAGGTAATTATAGGATTATATGCTAGAGACAGGAAACTAGTTGTGCAAATCCACTTGCTCAATTGTTCTCTCAATAAAGGAAACAACCTAACGTTATGGTACTTCACTTTATGGCTATTTATTGGATCACTCCCCGTCCTGACAGGTAGACTCTGTATAAATCCATTGAATTCTGATGCATAAAATATATCTACACATCTTAAAGAGTTTTATAACCTTATATTATAACTACGTATATGTATATATAAATTATACTTCGGCATGTGTGACTATCCCGCACTTATCCATGCATATATTTTTACTCTGAACAGGCAAATAAAGATTCATGACCGATAAAGAGTAGGGGAAAGGTCAATGAGAGATTGATTGCAATAAACAAAGTTAGTCTCAACTCTAGTTAGAGCTAAAGACATTGGATTTATTTTCCTCTCCGTGAAAATCCTCTGCAAGAACAGTCCTTGGACGAGAGCAAGAATATTCTAATGGCGACCTCAACTCAACTAATTGTAAATTATTGCTCAATGATTATGTAAAGGTAACGCAAGTCGGTTTGGAAGTAGTTCCGATGTTGATTTCATGGTTTCTTAAGTCCAAGGTTGATTTTCTGCTATATTTTAGCATAAATATTCGTGGGAGGGCTATAAGACATTGAAAATCAAATGTATTACCTACCTAATAATAAGAATGCCTTAAGATGTATAATAAGTATACTATTGTGTAATTATGTGAACTTTGCTCCTTAATTTCCAAATGAGGAATAGGGATTTCTTGAGTTAGGAAGGAAAGTAAACAAGGTCATCCGGAGATTAGAATCTGATTCTCCCACCGAATTGGGCATGGTCAATAAAACAATCCTAACTTTTAGTTGGACTGGCATGCATATGTAAAATCCCCGTTTTCCGTTCAATTTGAATTCGACCATGGAACTGTATCTAAATCAGCCGTATAACGATTTTCCGACGCACGAAGTCAATGTAATTACTTCAGACCACGCCAAGCAGCAGAGCCGAAGTTATCGTGAACAGGATAGGGAAACGAATGGAATTTAAAGTTTCATTTGGACGGACGGAGTATCTAGAGAATAGCGTGGCCTACCTCTTTATGTCAAATGTTTCAAGTTTCTCTTCCGTAACTTAAATCCGTATGGGCTCTGATGCGAAATGCGATTCGGACAAAGTCACTACAACATCGAAAATACGCACCGCATTCATCCACATTCTATTTACTGAGCCAGGTGCTTTTGAGCAAATGTAACCAGCAATATTGTGAGATTGTGACGTTTATTCCAATGTACATGCACAGGGGGAGGTGAGACCTGAATTCTAAATGCATAATAATTATAACTCATTCGGTCTTACCGTTTTTTAAACTAATTGCTCAGATAGCATAATAGCTCTTGCAACTATTCAGAGAAAACTCTATACTGCAAATTCTGTCATAATGCAGTGCAGGCAGAGAACATTTAATTACTCCGCCGGTGTCTCCTATTAAACAGAATGTGAGCTGAGGTGATCCCAATAAGCTTTATACTAATGACACAATGAATAAATGAGACTAGAACATCAATTTCACGCAGCCTTGCGCTTAATTCCATTTGTCTCTGCATATTAACTCAGATTTATGGCAGGGATGTGGCAATTATTCATTGCGCTTCAATCTAGACTAAAGTATTTTACTACTTAATTGACAGGTTACGTAGCAGGATAATTGAATTGCTAACTCTGCTTACTCACAGGCAAATCAAAACTTCTATTGTTATAAATCTTGTGCCGTATCTCCGATGTCAACTACACAGTCT
>JAAAYG020000783.1:2559-49729 GCA_009936455.2 Tomocerus minor
ATGCAAACTTCAATGAAAATGAAAATAATTCAGACGTCTCTTCCTGTTCTTCATCTGCAACGTAAAATATTTGTTTAAATAAACTGTTAATTGTTAGCTACAACTTTAAACAACAATTATGAAACAAAATGATGTTAACAACAGGGCTCCTGTTCTCGTGAAAAAGAAAGTTCCTGATGTTTTTCGGAATATTAGAAAAAGGCCAGTGATTGCACCAGCTCGCAGTAAGACAAAAAAACCCAAAAAAGATGCGGATCATCTCTGGTCACCACATGGAGCAAAGTAACATTATTCGTGTCAAATACAACAAATGATTTCAATGGCATTTTTTTAATATGTGAATATTTTTTCAGGACGAAAGCAAAGATATCCATTAAAAGGATTAAAACGTCCGTAGGAGCAAGACAAATGTCATGCCTATTAAATACAGGTAAATTGACAATGTAATATAGTTACAACTGGTTGATAAGCAGTAGAAAATGAGTTGATTTATTTTTGCCAATAGGAAATTTGGCTAAAAGAGGGAGAGGTCGCCCTCGTAAACAGACAACATTAGTCTGTAATCAGACTCCTACAGTGGATGTTACTAACACGGACTCAGGTCCATCTACGTCAAAGAGTTGCAGTGAGACAAAGTGAGTTTTTACTGTAGAAATAGTAAGAGCCTTCCATTTATTGGATATTATGTTTCACTTCAACGATATTTTTTCAGGCGCAAAACGACAAATGGACCCACCGGTTCAGGCTGTAGAAAAAAAGCCGATAAAGAGTTATCGAAATATCTAGAAGCTATTGGTAAAATCCCAATGATGGACAATTAACAATAAATGAAAAAAAATGCAAATTGTGAATATTTCTATTATTTTGTTCTCAAAATAGCGGAGGACCAAGAGTTTTTAGAACAGATGGATTACCAGAAGTTGTTAGGGTCTGAGCAGCTTCCAAGGTACACTGCCTCTGAGCAAGAAGGGTGTTGTGGCATTTGCCGCGGTGGGGGCCACCTTATCATGTGTGGTGATAAAGCATGCCCAAAATCTTTCCATATGGGGCTCACATCCGATTTGTATAAAGGACCAAAAAACCAAAGTAGATGGAATCTGCAACCATGCTGTCACCTTCCGCAAATGCGCACGACTCCTCCTGGACGTTGGAACTGCTTTTTCTGCCTTAACCCTAAAAAATTGAAAAAAGAGTCTGTTATAAAAAAGTTAAACAAGATTTATTTTGTGCCAGGGAAAAATGATATTTATGAAAATTCCCAGGAATTCTTCATTGCATGCAAGTTCTTAAACGAGCTTTATAAGATCAAAGAATCATTGACCGTCAGATATCATCTCTTAAAAGCTGGCAAGGTATTTATTTAATACTTTAATATCACAATTTTTATATCTTTCCTTGTCAATTGGCATTTAATTATTGCGTATTACTTTAATTGAGAATTGTCGGTTGGTATTTTATCTATTTCATTCCCTGCCTTCCTCTTTGACTTTATTTAATTAAAAATTATAATAACAATATAAATATATGCTCAAGCAGGTTCCTATTTTAAAATAGAAAAAGCACTTTTATTATGTATTCTTTGTTATTTCATCTCTTCTTGAAAACCATTTTTAATTGGTACTTACTTGAAACTGTTGACTTTTGCGTAAGTGCATATTGTATTCTAACACTGGTATTGTAAGAATAGATAAATATTGAGTATTATTGTTTTTCCATTTCATTAAAAAATTAAATCCTGGTTTAACTCACAAATTTTGAAAACTTAACCTGTCTGTTGTAATGTGCAATTATTTGATCTCTGTAAATTCTTCCCGTTAAATATGTGGACTGCAAACTGTGAGTAATATGTGTATGGAATTATATTCATGGATAAAATTTTTTTTCACAGCCAAACAATAATCAGCCATTGACATTGAACAAAATTGGGGCCAGGTTGTTGAACCTCTCCATCTATTCTGTATACAAAGATGAAATTCCCTATACATCAATAGAAGACATGCTTAGTGAACTGCAGAACCTGATGGAAAATGCCTGCGATACTTACAGAGGACAGGTCTCAATTCTTTCCTTTTAATTCCTTTAATTATCGCAATAACTTTCTAAAATTAAAATTTGTATTTTAAATTCTGTTTTACCTTATGTCGCAGGAAGTTTGCCAAGACACTAAAAGTTTTAAGGTATTCATACGGACTTACAAGGAGTGTCTCCAAACTTACAGCAGCTTATTTCCAGAGTACTTCTCCACAAGTTATCGAAACTGGAATGATCTATTTTTGGAAATTTGAATGTTACACAATTATTGAATTGTTTCTACTTTCTTTTCATAAGTTCATTTTGATTGCAGTCTACTTTTAGTTTAGTAGTTAGTGTAGTAAATGTAGTACCTACGCAATAAAATAAGAAATTCTTTTCTAATGAATCCATGCTGTCTCGTTATATCTTGTAGCTTCTTTAAATGTTAGAGTAGGTTACTAGTGTAAGTCTTATTTGTATGATGATGTATGCTTTAAATTGCGTATTATGTATTAATACAATGAACTGCTGATTTTGTCGAACATTTGTTCTATCTTTCAACAAAAAAGTGTTCTATTTCCTCTATAACACCCATACGTATTGAAATGTGACTCGTAAGAAGAATTTAATTTTAGTATTTTTATTGTAAAGTACTGTTCAAAGATTGGAAAAGCTATTGTAGCCTTTGCCTCCTCTAATCTAAAAATTTCTTAGTAGACGAGCAGCGTAAAATATATATTATATTCGAAAAATCATTTTTCAATCAATAATGAATGCATTGTTGATATAAATTGTTAATTGGTGTATCTATGCATGCGTACGAGTAGTTTAGTTTAAATAAATGTCTATTCATTGAATATTTCATTCCTGTAACTGCATTTATAATTTTGATTATTAATACCTAAGTGAAGTTTTGTTAATTTTGATAAGATAGGAAATACTATGCGAAACGTAAGAACTGTTACTTTAAGAGATCAAACAATTTAAATGGAAGGCTCATACTTCATATTTTTATTATGTGTAGCGAAGGTAGGAAAAGGAGGAAAGGCGTTTCAGATGTACATGTACCAGTAGTACTACAACATCAATGGAAGCAGGATTTCCAAAGTTCATCTCGCAATTCACAGTTTGCACTCTAAAGTAAAGCAGTGTCTAAAGCTACGATTTCATGACTATTACCTGAAAATGAGGTATCCATGTATTAACAATATCGAGGCGACCTAATGACCTCGATAGAGGAATTAGTCGGTCCAAGTTAAATAATTATGTTGGTACGTATTTATAGTTAGAAGCAAAAGTAGCAGAGCAAACGGAGTTAGCTATTCTAACATTCAAAGACAGTCCAATGTTAGATCTAAGTCAAATAATTTTTGTTGTTATCAAAGTACCTTCCCCCAAAATATTATCAAAAACAATTCACAGTTTGCAAAATATAGATACTTTCTGTTTTAATGTTTTGGTCATTCCTAACAACAGACAATTTAGACTGCAATAATAAAGAGTGACTCATACTACAAATATGTCTAGCCATTTATGGACCAAATTCTTTAAACTTAAAAGCTCTTCAAAGCGTCTTTAATGGTTGGTCTTTCCAAATGTCGAAACTTCATCATTTCAACGTTTTTTAAATCTGTCAATTTTGGAACAATTGTCCCAGTTTGTTTGAAAAAAAGTAGACAAATAGCAAGGGGTGACATAAATGTACACAGACCAGCATCGTTTCCAAAAATGGAACATGCAAGGAATAAAAGTAACCGAAAATAAAGAGCAAGATTTTCTCCAGAAATCAGAATCAAAATCTCATACTTTTAAGTATAACTGCCAATTTTGATCAATTTTTAAGCATATTTCGGTACAAGATAGATGCAAGTCTGCACGTTTCAAAAATGGCCACTTACAGAAACCACATCACTTGAAAATGTGGATAATATCCAGGAATTAAAATAACCAAAAAACCAGTACAAACATTCATGCAAACTCATGCGCGTAAAAATAATTTTCACATCGTCATATATTATGTGTAAAATAAAAAGAATAAATAATAAATTGCTGTCTTGATGATTCTATCGCTCTTCGTATGATCATATTGGATTTAGTATGGCTGGTGGCGTCGATTCGAATTTCCTCAAAACTAGAATTTAGAAATAGTTGTATGTAATTAAAATAGGTAATTACGTTATTTGAGAAACTAATACGAAGTGTTTCATGTCGCTAATGTCAAAGTTGACTAGGTACCAGCTAGTATTTCAAATATTTCTTCTATTTATTTCAATTGAAACATCTAAACAGTATATCCAATCCTACCAAAAGTACATAATGGTTCGCATTTTTAATTAATTTACGGTTACAATACTTAATCTGCATTTTAGAGTGGTAATTTTATATTCAGTACAATGAAGAAAAAAACGTAACGAAATATTTCCCTGAATGAACTGTTTCTTCTTATGGTTCATTATGGAATCCTTAAATTGCACTTTTTTAACTCCTTTCCCAATACATCTCTCCCGGAGACAAACAAATATTAATTTTACTCCAGGAAGAGTTCTTTGGCCACTTTCTTGGGGGATGAAAATCTGCATAAAAAAGCATAGCACAAATACGGCAGAACAGATCTCTACTTCCGTCAATGAATTCACCAGTTCCTTTCCAATTAAAGTATTCATTGTACATCACGTCATTTTTGTCCAAGATCGTAATATAATCGGCCAGTTCTTTAGGCGAAGCAAAATTTTCAATGTGAATATAGGAATGAGGAGGTGCAGCAAAGTAGTCATTTCGGTGAGCTCCGTACACGATAGGCACAACATTCCGCCTAAATAAAAATAAATTCAGAACCATTGCCATATGAAAATAAATAAAATTGATAAACAAGCATGGTAAGGCAATTACTGCAACCCACGGACGAAGAACTCTTCTGTGATGTAATCTCGACAATTAATGCTTTCGAATGCAAGGTAGAATTTGTACTCTTCGGCAATAACATCAAAACAATTGCCGCCAATTGGAATCAAGGCAATAGAAAGCTCCACACTCTCCGTAGATATCGACAGGAATAATATAAGCTTGCAATTCTTCCACATATTCCAAGCGATCATTAGCAGTATTGCAATTTGATATAAGTATTGCAGCCAATTTTGATTTTCCCAATGCGTAATTTTTTACCTCACGTTTACTTGGATAACTCTCATATGGCATCCATTTATAATACGGAGTGACAATATCTGAAACAAAAAATGTATTTAAATTAATATTTGGCGAATGGATATAAGAGATAATCATATAAAATGCTATAAATATTGGCAGAAAGAAATATTGTACCTGATCCACGCCAATAAGACGCCAACATTCGATTATTTTTGCCAAAATCTCCCTGATGAACAGTGTACGGGGTTTCCATTATCGATAAAAGATATTGCTTGGTCGGGGAAATTATGGGTTCGTAGGAATCATAAATCCAATTCACCCTCTCCCGTCTTTCAATCACAGCATCCACTCCGTCATATTTGGAGTCCATCAGAGTGTTCCAATTGTCTTCAACCATTTCACAAAAGTCACTCAAGTTTACACCATCTTCGTGCCATATAAAATTGCCTGTCGTCATCATCCAACTGAAAGGCTCCTTGTAAGGTGCTTGGAACCATAAGGATTTTTCTCTATAAAGAAAACGAATATTATTAATATAAAAGAAGAATCAATGAACATGATAATAAAATATTGGTTTTGTCATTTGTTTTGTGGCATACCGTAACATTGTGAGCAAATTCAGATTGTGAAAGATTAACAATCCATTGCCACTGCAAAACAATTCGATCTGCCATGTCTTCTTGCTGTTCTTCCGGTCTTCTTAAATCTAAGTTGAAAATGTTTGGAATATTTAATTCCTGCTCATTCGAAACCATTGGGTCATGAACACATTTCTGATGTTTTTGGTTGCACTTGGACGTAATTTCAGGAAGGAATTCATTTAGTATGACAATTGTTTGCAAAATCACTAAAAATGAACATGCGAAGGCTATTTTACATATAACCCTCATTATGATCAATTGTTTGAATTCAGATTTTCGGATAACAATACGACACTTTTGAATATCATAAATCTATTCCCACTTTTAAATAACGCTCAGACGACTGATATTCTGACAGGATACTCCTCAAACACTTTTGGGCATGCAATGCTAACACAAAGTTACCGGCACTCAGACTCAGAATACAATCTACTAGTTGAGAGAAGATGCTAGACAAAAAGCGTACGCAAACGTTCGTTCTCTCGCAGCTTTGAGCGATTCATACTAAATAGGTGATACAAAATAAGATCAACGCGAGTTACAGTTAATCTGTGGGAATGTTGTACATGATTCGACAACGTAGAGGAACGAATACTTTTGCTTGAACACTTTTGTATGTAACCTTTTCCTTAATGTTCTATTCCGCAAAACTCCATAAACTCATTCATATCATAATCATAATAGGGAAGAAATAATAGAAAAACGTATTTTATCTTAGTGGAATGCTAAGTGAGGAAGCAGGGGGACAAAAAAATTGTTCGAGGTTAGTGGCTAATGCATCCGATTGCCAGATAAGAAATTACGAGTTGGATTGCTACCAAACAACAAATCCATTTTATTGAACAATTTTTAATCAATGCTATTGTAGGAAATTAAATTAGTAATATGTCATATGTCAGATGTTATAAAGCATCGTAAAATGCTGACCTAAGCTTCAATTCGTTACTCGTTTTCTTAGATGTTAACTACTTGCGACATTGCTTTCGCTAAACGAATTGAGTTAATTCTTTCAAATATTCCACATATGTTGAGGTAAAACGAGTTTTAAAAATTAAAATTGACGAAACAAAACACAAATTAAATTTAGCCTGAGAGATTTGCCAAATAATATTAGCTACAAGTGTTGTTTAGGTGAAAAGGAATTTATCAAAAATAATTAGGCAAGTTGGACACTACGATGGGCAGGTAATTCTGTGGGCTCATCACATCGGTGCAACGTTACGTATGCACGTATGCGTATGGCACGTTTATTTCCAATTCCGATTATTATGTAGCCGTACGCAGAATTATAAGAATGTCTTGAAGTTCCGTCTATGTATCTATGTATGTATCTATCTATCTATCTGAGCCCATTTTTTTCATATTTCTAGTCAACATTCTTGAATTCTGTTTTCAGTGTTGAGTCATATGTCCTCTCAATAACAAAATCTAGAAAAATGGACGAAATTGCCACACTCTCCACCCCCTACCCCACCCACTTTTCTTAAAATTCAAATTTTTTGAATTCTGTTTTTAGTATTGAGTTATGTGCCCTCTCAATAACAAAATCCAGAAAAATGGATCAAATCGCACCACCCTCTCCACCCCCACCCCTTTTATTGTAAATAAATTACAGCTACATTACTACTCTGTTTACAACAGTTTATTATACTTTCTGTTCTTGCTTATCTCATACATGTTGGGTGATTTCGGTGTCCCTTTATTCGCCATCAGGTTTGAACCTGTTTGATGAATGCAGAAGGGAAAGACCCAAGCAACTTCACTCCTGCTCTGCCGCTGAGCAGCGTAGTAGGATAGAAGGAGTGAAGTAGCAACACATGGGTAGTGTACTTCGATGCAATAATATATCGAAGTACACTACACAATGTCATAATAGCAGTATCGGAGCAGCTGCAGCACGCATTGGCCTGCCCGTTGTGCAATGCGCCTGTCTGCTCCGCTACTGCTGTATATGTGGAAAGCACTCGCAGACAGATTTAGAGCACATGCTTTATCAGTCTCAGTCGAGTCGTACGATGCACGTTGTTGGAGTAGTCAGTCAAGTCTCCATTTATTTACCCGTCGTGGTGTCAGTTGTTCAGAGTCAAGCGTCAACTTTTAAGTGTCAGTTGTCCGAGAGCATTGTCCAGTGTCCGAGAGCGTCGTCCAGTTTTAGTTGAAAAAGTCATACGTGTCATTGTCCAGCAGCAGTCGGTCAATCATCAGGTCGCAGGTAAAATTTTACTTTGTATTTATTAATTTATTATTATTACTATATTATTATAACTCAATTATTATTATTAATTATAATTACAAAATTAAACTTACCTGTACCATTATCATTACTAAATTACACTTACCTGTACAATTATTATTTTTTAGAGAATATCGCCTATCCAGTCTGCCAATTGTCCAGCAGCAGTCCGTCAGCCATCAGGTCAAAGGTAATTTTATTTTATTTTACCATTTAAATAATTATTAGTATAATACTTATCTACCAACAATTACTTAAATGTAAAATTACTATTTTTGATTCTGTCAACAGTCACATCTGTGGACAAGACTTACGGTCACTCATTCTGTCAATGTCAACTCCTCAATTAGTGTCATCAGTCAGCTCATCTTTACTTAAAAGGTAAATAAATAATTACACCACAGCCACGGTGATACCGCAGCCGACGTATGGGGGTGCCGGTGGAGCCGGTTGCTGATCCACTGTATCCCAGATCCACCCTGATCCACCGTATCCCAGATCCACCCTGATCCACCGTATCCCAGATCCACCCTGATCCACCGTATCCCAGATCCACCGTATCCAAGTCCACCCTGATCCACCGTATCCCAGATCCACCTTGATCCACCGTATCCCAGGTCCACCCTGATCCCCCGTATCCCAGATCCACCCTGATCCACCGTATCCCAGACCCACCAAGATCCACCGTATCTCAGATCCACCCTGATCCACCATACCCGATCCACCCTATCCAGCATCCCCCTAAATGTTAATAGGCCATCTTATGGACCAATTATTTTTATTTCATTTTTGCTGCTACCTTAATTCGGAATCTTCATTTTTCTTCTGGCCCTTACCAGTTCCAGTACCAATCATTAAATCACAGGCTTCTGTCTATTCTGTGAAGGTTATATTTTATATTAATAATAATTAACCTGATTTTCTTATCCGTTCTATTCCAGATCCAACCTATCCCTAATCCAAAAATCCACTCTATCCCTAATCAACTAATCCAGCCTATCCCAGATCCACAAATCCTTCCTTTCGCTGATCCACATACCCATCCTTTCCCTAATCCACCTTAATTAGCATGCCCCTTTACGAACTAACTTTATTTCATATTAGCAGTTACCTCACTTCGTATTTTTCAGTTACCTTCTGCCCGTTACCAGTTCCACTCCAGTTTGATTTACAGACTTCTGTCTACACCTGAAGGTAATAATATTCTTATCCTAATACTAACTAGCTTCCTGATCCAATTCATATCTGATCCATAATAACTTAAGCCTTAGTAATGACTCCTTAAAACTAATAGATATTAAATAGATATAGATATCCTTTTTATAGATATTAAATTTAGAACATATGAGCAAAATATCTCAAAATCTCCATCAATCTTTCCTAATGATAGCAAAAATGCCGAATGAGGAAAAAACTCTGGGCGGTGGAAATACTATCATCAAATGGCATCAAAGACTATCCACCCGGATCAAATATCCGTACTTGATCCACCATCATCCACCATTTATCTAGCATCATTCACCCTTGACCCACCATCATCCACCCTAGACCCACCATGATCCATTATCATACACCCTTGATCCACCATCATACACCCTTTATCCACCATCATCCACCCTTGATTAACCATCATTCACCCTTGATCCACCATTATCCACCCTTAACTATAGTGGTCGGAGGAGACTTTCGTCAGCAGCTGCCAATTGTAAAACATGGTCACAGGCGATCTACATTGGAAGCATCAGTAAAAATAGCCTTATTTGGAAGCACTTTACCAAAATTAGCTTGAAATTAAACATGAGGACTTCTGGTGATAAAGACTTCAGCGATTGGCTTTGTTCTTAGTCGACGACAGTTTCCCCTTCGTCTAGCTTATTGTATGACCATCGGATTTGATGGTACTGCGTAGCAGTGCCATCAAATCCGAGCGCCGAATCCATACCGTATAATCTATTAATTATAGAGACTGAATCGCAGGGCCGATTGACAGCATTGAAAGACATTTGGATCACATCCAATATAGTTTACCAAGAGGCTTTAGTTTAAAATGTTGTTTACTTAACATGATTGTAAATACTTCCTATAATTTGTTATAGCTTGATTCAGTTTGAATAAATGCTTCCAGTTTTTGAGCATTTAAATAAAGCGTCTCAATCATTTTCTGAAGAGCAGTTTATTGAAGGATTTTTTGTTTACCATATTCCGAATTATTACGTTATCTGCCAAAAGTTATTCCATATACATTCTCCGCTCATCAATCCAGCTAATCTACTCATTTCAAACCACCTGCTTCCATTTCAAGCTACTTAATCTTCCCGTTTTAATCTAACAATTTCAATCCACTTTATGCAACCATTTCAATCTACCCATTACAATCCACTTAATCCACCCATTGCAATCCACTTAATTCACCAATTTCAATCCACCAATTTCAATCCACCTGATCCACCAATTTCAATCCACCTGATCCACCAATTTCAATCCACCAGATCCACCAATTTCAATCCACCTGATCCACCAATTTCAATCCACCTGATCCACCAATTTCAATTCACCTGATCCACTAATTTCAATCCAACTGATCCACCAATTTCAATCCATTTGATCCACTTATTTCAATCCATTTAATTCACTCATTTAAATCCATTTAATTCACCCATTGCAATCCAATTAATTTACCCACTGAAATCCATCTAATCCATACATTGCAATCCATATAACCCACCCATTTTAATCCAAATAACCCAGCCATTGTAGTCCATCTAATCCACCCATTGTAATCCATGTAATCCACCCATTGCAATCCATGTAATCCACCCATTGCAATCTATCTAATCCACCCATTGCTATCCATCTAATCCACCCATTGCTATCCATCTAATCCACCCTTTGCAATCCATCTAATCAACCCATTGCAATCCATCTAATCCACTCATTGCAATCCATTTAACATATCTATTTCAATCCATCTAATCTATCCATTTCAATCTACCTAATCCACCCATCATTCCATTTAATCCACCCCATTCATTCCATCTAATCCATCCATTCCAATCCATCTAATTCACTGTCCCTACTTTTCCGCTTTCCCGTGACGTAGTCACGGGGGCCGCCAATCCTAGTTGATAATGTTGCGTGGATAAATGATGGATATTAATTCAATTCCTAAATACTGCGAAATGGAACTGCAATTTATTGGCGGTTATACTGTACAGTTGCCTGTATCAACGATTTTGCATTTTGATTTCGCTGTTTCATGAAGGTAGTTTTTTAATTAACGTTGCATTATAGGTTAGTATTAAGCAAATAATTTTGTATTCAACGGTTGGAAATTCCAGCTACAAGGCTAGACCTGTACAGTTTACATTGTATATATTTTTCAAGTTTTGTTTTGATTGTATTACAACCGCTGCAACCGAGCAACGAAAACATTTGTAATCGGATGTATTTCTAAGTTTTTTGAACATAGGTTCAAGGGGTCTTAATTTTCCAAATTGTTTTGTACGCCAAGGGCACTTTGTTCAAGCTCTATCGTCTATTTGGCTAGCAAATACAGTTTTGTTTGTCGCTCACAGTCATAGTTATCATCTGAACCAAATAGATGTTGCATCTATACAATTGAGGTTTTAGCTGTTCACTTTTGCCTAGTAGTGTTCTTTTCTAAATGAAATTGGGATTTTGGCTTGGTTCATCGGTTTGAAATTTAAGCAAGAAATTCTTGTCATATTCAAATTTGCTGAATAGACATTTGCTCGTCTTTTATTAGCTCTTAATATTGCAACTTCCTTTTTTTCTAGCTGCCCGGCAATTCTAATTTTATAAACATTTGTATTTTAATTCTTTGCTTCATTCCTGTGACCTACAAGCTGGCAATCGGATCATCTTTGTCTTTTTTCCGTAAACTATTTCGGCAAGTTGCTGTTTGTCATCGGTAATGTGGATAAAAGGCAAAATAGTGTCGTTTTAAATTAAAACTCCTTATAAAGTATATTTATTACTTTATAATATTTATTCTATTTCACTTAGGCAGTTATTAAATTTGTTCTTGTTACAGTTATAAAACCACAATGTCAATGAAGAGTGACTTTTCGGAATTAAGAAATAACTTGCATAAGAGATACAACAATGGAGCAGCGGAAAGGATCTCCGTTCCAGAGGACAAGATCAGTTGGAGTGTAGCTTTTCCAGAATATTCTCCCCCATCGTACACGCTTCCCATTATACTGACTGGAACAGTGCCTTGGGCAGACCCGGAGTTGAATGATCCAAGTTTTTCTCCTAATTGGAATGATATTGATAAAGGAACATTGGTGGATAGAAGGACTTATGGGAAATCCTACGAGGTCGTTCCCGGGTTCGGACCGTTAAATCCTGCTGGTAGAACGGGATTAAAGGGACGTGGAAGACTTGGGCGTTGGGGTCCAAATCACGCCGTCGACCCAGTTGTCACTAGGTATTGTTTCCATTCTATACATTAGTAATTAGTACCTTTAGTTTCATTGTTCCAAAATATTAACATACTTTTAAAATTCTAGTTTTAAATATTTACGTATTTGTAATTTTTACAATTAGATTCAAAGTTGTCGATGGACAAGTTTCAAAGGACACAAATGGCCTTCCATATCTGCAATTTATAGGTATACAGAGAAAAGACACTAAAGAATGGGCGCTTCCAGGAGGTATAGTAATTAACACTTAAATCAGTACAGTAGTTTACGATATGATACTGTTAATTAAATACATCAATTACAAATAAGAAATCTTTTCTCTTAAAACATGACCCTGTAATAATCGTTCTATTTTTTTACAAATACAGGAATGGTGGATCCAGGTGAACATTTTACAGCTGCCGTAATTCGAGAATTCATGGAAGAAGTGTTCAGTTCCGATGAAATGAGCGAACTGGATCGCCAGAATATGAAGTCCTCTCTCCAAAGTTACTTTTCAGAGGGATTCGATGCTTACATGGGCTATGTGGATGACCCAAGAAACACAGATAATTCATGGATGGAAACACGTGCCGTGAATGTACATTTATCCGAGACTAGCGAGTTTTACAATATGCCATTGAAAGCTGGTAGCGACGCCTTAAACGCCAAATGGATAGACTTTGACACCGCAACTCCATTGTACGCAAGTCATAAGCATATTCTAAAGAATGTGTTTGACACCTTGAAAGCACATTCATGACTTCGATCTACATATGCTCCTACATATAGGGTCTTCTCAAAGAATTTAAGCGCCTTGGAAAATATTCCAGTTTCCTAACGAATATATTATAAGAGTAGTCAAGTAGTCTATTTTCATGAAAAATAAGTCTTTTCGTGTTGATGTAAGGTGCGTTAGCCAGGTTGGTTACAAAATATGTATTTTGTACATTATACCACTGAGTATTGTGGCGTTTTACTCTTTTATGTAATAATAATAGTATGATAATCATAATAATTACTACAAAAAGGATTCACTGATTTTAGTTTATAATTAACATATCAGTTTTCTAATGACAAATTACCAATTTGATTTAAATTGTTGTCGGGATAATTATTGTGATTTTAAATACATTGTTATGAACTTTAGTTTTTGACTGAACTCTGGACAGTAGAGGTAGCGTGAAATGGTCAAATATGAATTACAAAATATTACGACGTGAATTTTGGAGGTAAAATTCCAATTATGTTTGTAATTGTATAGCAATAAATCTACTTTCGTATTTTGAATTTAACGTCGAAATATGTTCCTGTATGTATTTCTATTCAATGAAATATATAAAATATTTTAATTTATATTCATTCTCTACATCTTTATCTATCTGGATTCATTGTCTATTTGAAGTCTTTTCTTGTATTTTGCTACCCAAGATTATATTTAAAAAATTACGTATATATTTATTTCTTTTAATGCTTTGGTGCTATGGTGCTGTAATTTGTGTAAGGACAAGATGTTGATTTTGTTACAATAACATGAACAAAATACTAGTACGTTATATCAAATTTGTATATAATTAAGCATACAAAATTAATATAAAAGTTCGTACCAAAAATAAAATTTTAACAAAAACGTTATACTGCAAAGAGTCGATACTATTCTGGGCGCATGAGATTTAGTAAGGGCTAAAAGTGTTTTGCTATGTTGTTAAGGTGAAATCACTCGACCTGATGTTTTTGCGCATTCCACAGGAAAACCGTTATCATTCAAGTGCGTCGTAAACAGATAAGTGATTAGAATAAAGCTATTGTTCCTGATACCAATTTGATTTAATCGATCGATTTTATACATATAGATTCGAATCATGATTTTCTTGATCAGTACTGTGTAGAAAGAAGTCGGACATTTCTTTCAAAAATTCATAAGCATTTCCTCTTGTTATTTTCAGCTGATTTTTGAAAGTTGGTTTTTAATAGTATTTTATGAACTTGCTGGAAGATTATTACAGCAGTTAGGTTAGTTTGTAAATTAGGATGCAAAAAGTTTTTAATTTCTAATGACTCGTCGAATTTGGATTTTTTGAACTTAAGTGGAATAAAAGAACTGTTCAATGAGTATTTATACATAATGACTTGTGTGAAAGAAAAATGCTTGGTATAAGATGAAAATAATTAATCGCTTAACTTTTACATCACAGTGATAGTCCAAAATGCTTTCCTATTTTAAATGCAAATGTCAGGAATTCTCAACAGGTGTTATTTTAATCATTAGCAACATCATTTGATACCTGAGCTAAGAGCGATTGACGTAGTTGTACGTGGAAACGTTAACGTTAACATTAATTGATTAGTTATTCGTAAACATTACTTGGAACAAGTACTTTGTTACTCAAGAAGGGTGCAGATAAAGATCAAAGGTTGGTAGTCGGGTCTTTGATATCAAATGTGGTAATTGAGATTCATATAGTACTCATCAATTATTGTTGGTTAATAGTTTCAGTCGAAATGTCAATTGATAAAACCAATTAAAATAATCAATCTGTGTGTCAGATAAACGATGCGGTTAAATACCGCAAAGAATAATTTGAGAACGTTCAGTCGAACTTTAGTGCTTCGTGGGATATATGAGAAATATATAAATACTCAAAATGTATCAATTGGTGTCTTGGTTTTCCCTAGCGATCTTCGTAGGGGTAGCATGCGTCCCCACAGCAGATGAATACCTGGCTCTTCGGCAGCGTGCTCTTAATGTAAGTTCGCCCCATCATCAAAACTACAGATTTGAAATAATTGTGTCGGAAAGCTGAATTTCAGTTCTTCACTATTGTCAGTATCAGTTTAATGAAATTATGACTAAATAATGTACGAGACAGGAAGAGGTGGAGATGACTCTAGGAGGAAGTTTAATCATTTCCGATCCGAAAGAAGTTCAAGTGAATGAGATTTTGATGAGATTTAAGAGACAAGAGTTCACAGAAGGTCTACAAGGAAATGGAGAGCGCTTTCCAGGAGCCCAGCATTTTTTCCATTCCATACCCAAAATAGAGGCGTCAAATGTATACAAAATAATTAGACTTCTTCCTAAAGGTCCATAAAAAGAATTCATTTTTCCTAGCAGCCGTATAGATAGAAATGAATGTCTGAAATTAGGCCTTTTAATCCATGACAGGTACCGCTCTTCACATGCATGACGTCACAGTTGGTTCAGTGAACTACATAGTCAGAAATTTGTCTCGATGGGAAAATCTCTACCACTGCGTTGGGGACGATGATCATCTTTTGTTTCGGTTCTTTCCATCTCAGCCACAGGAAGGATGCTCGCCACAATCATCTTGGGTATCTGTCGAGGCTTTGAGACAAAATGCCTCCAGTCAAGATGCCATAGATAAATGGTTCCTAGACAGTATGTCTATGGTCACTCCCACTCCTTATGGTATGAAATTTTTAAATGCGTGTAGTTAAGATCTAGCAAGTTATCCTATGCATTTAAATGCTTGTTCGAAAGGTACTTACTGACATTATGCAATTAGTTTTATTTGATATGATAAACTAATGCAGTATAGAAACAAAATACAGTTTTATGCTAATAAATTTAGATGGTTACATATATTTGATGTACAAATAACGCTTAATATTGCAGTGGATTACCCCAACCCTAATAGAGCATGGTATTACTTCGAGAAAAAAATCACAACTATTAGCGGAATTGCAAATTACGAATTAGCACTGAGAGATTTTTATTACAGCATAATGAAGGAATTTTATGACGATAATGTGATGTACATTGAAATGAGAGGTCTTCTTTCCTCTGTAAGTATCAGATACAGCCATAACTATACATTTCTTTTATTTCGCAAAATTCACACGGACTTATGCAAATCTTTTTATAGGTTTACAGACTAAATCAAACTGAACTAAGTCCTCAAGAAACTTTAAGAATATACAAAGAAGTCACAGATAAATTTGTTCAAGATCATCCTGACTTTTGGGGTGCTAAGTATATTTATGCCCCCCATAGATTTCACAGTCCTGATGATGTGGCCAACATGTAAGGCAATTTCTGTATTCTTAAGAAATTCTGCATCAATCTGAAATTATAATTTTCGGGGAAAAGAATAATTTTTACATCTAATTGCTAATGAAGAACATACTATAAAATGTTGCAGAATTAATCAAGCTTTGGTCATGAAAACAGCCTACCCGACTTTCTTCGCTGGATTTGATTTAGTAGGTCAGGAAGATGTTGGGGCTCCACTCCTTCATTTCCTTCCACAACTTTTGGATGCTGCAGAGAAGGACATCAAATTTTTCTTTCATGCAGGAGAAACAGGTAAGCTACCGGTTTAAATTCAGGAATTGAAAAATATTTCAGCAAGTGAAGGGAGCAATCTTTTTAAATCATCTGGTGTACGATACAGCTTGGCATGGGACGAAAATCGATGAAAACTTATTGGACGCTGTTCTTTTGAATACTACTCGCTTTGGACATGGATATGCCTTGGCTTCTCATCCTTATCTAATACAAGCAGCAAAAGACAAAGGGATTGGAACGGAAGTATGTCCAATTTCAAACCAAGTAAGGCTTATTCCCTTTATTAAAAAATTTTAAAATTCCAACAAAATGATTTCGCCCATAAAAGTATTTTCTACTGTCCACAGTAAATATGCACAGTACACATTCATTTTAATCAAGGTTTATGAATTCGATATTTGAGGTAAACATAAATTATAATTACAATGACTTACCTTACTATTAAAAAGGTTCTTCGTCTCGTGGATGATTTCCGCAATCATGCTGCAATCTCTTTGATGAAAGATGGATTTCCTTTGGTGATTGCCAGTGACGGTCCAGGGATGTTTGGGGCCTCCGCATTGTCCCACGACTGGTACATCGCCTTCATGGCTATGGCTGGGCAGCGAGCCGATCTTCGCTTTTTAAAACAACTAGCACTGAATTCCATCGAGTAAATTTTGTTAAACCTTACCTATGCATATTTCAATCGATTATATGCTACTCGAGAAAATATTTGTAAAAGCTACTCTGCTTCATTTCAGGTACAGTGCCATGTCATCTTCTGAAAAAATCTCAGCCCGATCTAAATGGCAAACCCAATGGTCCATTTTCCTAGACAAAGTGATTCAGCAGTACTCCTCATGATTTAATTATGTCATTGAAGTAAGCTGTTCATGAATTCATTATTAAAATTCCGTTCAAATAATATTATCACATTAATTGGTAATTGAGTGTTTTCAAAATTAAATATACTCGCTTGTTTCTGTTAATTGATTAATGTCCATAATTTATGAATTATCTCAATAGATGTACAGACTCCAAAACGCAAGTTACTCTAAGTATCAACAACACAATGAAAACAAGCATTTTATTTACGAAAAAACCTAGGAGGCGCCATGTTAGCGATAAACTAACATCTTAAAAAAACCTTTCCACACGACAAAAGACTTAAATCAACAATAATATTTTGCACGAATTAAATGAAGCTTTATACGGCAGTTTTCCTGTTTACATTTAATGTAGTTAATATAAAATATATCATAACTATACCTAGCAATGTTGTTGCATACTATTTTCACTTGAATTTTATTAACGAATATAAAATACTGAGATCGAACGAATAAATATTATTTTATTAATTCTAATATTTATTGGACTTATTAATCTTTTAATATTGTTTTAAAACAATTAGATGTGAAAAGGCTATTTTATGCATGGTAAATCAATTATTCCAATTGGCAATGAGCTTTGAGTATTTAATGATGGTTTAAATAAAACATTGTAAGTCTCCCAAGACTTGATCACCGAAAATATTAGAAAACGTTGATACGCCATTAGAAATTATAAGCATGTAGCATTCCTCATATATTTTTGTGTCTTATGGAAAACTTAAAATATGCTGTACACAATTAAACACATTGCGTTTTCATAACTACCAACAGCAGGTCATTCATTAGGCCTTAATGGAAATTTAACAATAGTATTTAATAATTTTAAGCATTATTGGGTAGTGGGGAACAGGCAGTCTACTCTAAAAACATGTCATTAAGTTGTAAAATGAAATAGCTACTGCACCTAACGGTGTAAGCCAAACAAGGACAGCTCATGTACGTTTTACAAACAACTGCAATTTGTAGTATTAAGCGTCTCAATAAATTAGCAACCGAATCTTTATTTTGAAAAAATATATTGAACCACACAGAAAATACAATGTATTGATTAGTTTAAACAGTGTATAATGGGTAACTAGGTAAATTATGTTGTGAAGTTGTTAGTTTTTTTATAACAAGCACAAATCAAATTAATATTATTCTTGGGGCTCTAATTACAAGTACAACAAAACAATTGATGCGGTAGTTTACCTATAGGTCTTGCAATTTTACGATAAAGCTAGGTATTTAGGAAAAGCACACAATAAAGCCGAAAACGTTAATTATCTAGATACAAAATACATGGAAAACAGACATGTCTAAAATCAAAGCCACATAAAAAGCAACAGACACAAATAATATTATATGCATTCAGATGCAGTACAATCAGTTAAACTATTTGGTAATATTAATCTACGTATCTACTCTAATGCAATAAATTCATACATTCACATTCAGAAATAAGTAACCCGCTTTAATGGTTGGACATAGTAGTAATTAAATGCACCACATTGTTACATATTTATATAACCAGAATATTATAGAAAAATTTCATCATAATGATTAGAATGGTATTTTTTTCTTAAATAAATCTACCAACAGAAGAGCTAAAAAAACGACAATAAAATCATTTGTGTGTTTGGAGAAACGGAAAAAATGTATTTAACGTTATACGAGTAGGATAGTGAAATGGATATACAACATTAGTCGACTACTGTCGACCAATATGTTTTAATTTCCCTCAATTTCTGAACAAGAATTTAAAATAACAAAAAAAGTCTAGAGTAAAAGTCATAAACAATATAACGGGGAAAATATATTTAGATCCAAAAGCGAATTTTCATCGTCTCACATATCGTGTTAAAATTCTACTCGCATTCTCATAATAGTTGTGTCATTTCGATTCAAATCAATTACGTAAAAATTAAGCGGCAATAAATGTAGGTACTACATGTTTTTAAGAATTTTTAAACTTATAATCTCTGCATCAATGAATGCAAAGATTGTAGGAGTAAACCGAAAGTTTCAAGTGTAAATTAGAATTAGTCCACCCTTACTGTTGGACTGGTATTTCAATACTTAAAAGTTTCGTTAGCCTGTGATCTTGTACATATTTAATTTCAATAATTCTATTTAACTGCAAGATCCTAGCTCAACCGTACAAAAAATAATACTGACACTCCCTTTATGATGTGCTTGATGAATAATTGAAACTAGGAAGGACAAAAAAACAAGACATAACGTGGATAGCAATTTTTTGATTTCCCAGTTGTACGGATTCAGTTTATTAAATATTTTGCACCTTGTGGACATATTTGTAATCTTTTATCGAAAGAAAAAAACTCTATTCTTGGTGTATGGATGTCTTCTACATTTAAACTACGGAATTGATCAATTTTGTTCAATATGTGATAACAGATTTATCTAGGTGAAAGAAATTTAAACAAGTGCATTATTAAAATAATTAATTGAAAGCCACAACATTGGAGTGCATGTCACAATGTAAAATAATATCTTTACGTCCTATCTATTGAAACAAACTATTGAAATAGCCTAACATCAGAATATAGTTATTGTCTTTGAAATATATTGCCACAAGAACATTTGTTACGTACAAGATTGAAAAAACATTTTATACAAAAGGTACAAACCTTAAATAGTAGTATACTATATTTTCGGCAATATAATTGGCTAATATTATAAGAATACTAATTTGTTCGTATAAATAAATCTATCAAAATGTATTAAATGGTCAAGATATATATATATATTATAGTTGATAGTATTTGTATACAAATACGATTGATAAAGACTACAGTAATTTGCTACCGTCACAATCACAAATGCTTAATTGTACTATGAATATCAACAACTAGAGGAACACATCGAGTCCAGCCCTATTTGTATTCATCACTCTCATTATTGTTAATAAATGACGGAATATCCTTCTGCTACAAACCACGATGATACATGTGAATTGATTAACTAGGAATTGCCAGCGATCTAATTGCAGTCAGTCCTTGTCTAGATCATTCCAAAACTAATCGCCAAATAGCTATAGTTATATAATTTCCTCCTGAGCTACCTAAATGCCGTATTTTCGTTAATTAGAGCAAGGCAGGTGTTAAAAGTTTCAAATAAAAACTCTTGTTAAGAAAATATGGTTCCCTAACCAAACTTAGTAGATATTATTGCTGTATCGCGGCAGTTATATTACATAACCATGTATATGCAGTTCATACAAAACGTCAACAGACCCGTACACTACATGACAGTGCGTATACTCTGGCTGGTTATCCTATGTAAATTACTAAATCATACTATTTATCTATTTAATACAAAAAAAATACTTTCCATATTGCACCTTCAAAATATCCTACAAATGAATTTGAATAGAACTCCTGATATCTTTTGTAAGGCTAAACTTCTCCAAAAGTTGATAGTCTTATTCGTAGTCAAAAAACATGATAAAATTAAATGGGTTTTGTGTTACTAATTAGAAAATCTATTTGCTAAATGTAATACACCATTAGAATAAACAAACGGAGGAATCTAGGCACAAAATGGTAGCCATTTAATTAATACATGAGTAGTTAGGATGGATTGGTAACTAAATGAAGTTGGCTGTTGCCACCGGTGAATTTAAGAATAATTACTTACTAGCGCATCCGGTTCCCTACTAACAACTTCTAACGCCAAATCCTCGATAATGGAACTTTTCCGAAAGCAATGCAAATTCGTAAATATTGTCAATTGGTATTGTAGCGATTTTAAGTTGAAATTAAAGCAAACTAGCGTCTCAAACGTTCTACCTTCTAACCCCTGTTCTTCAATTAAAACAATATGAGACTTAAATGATGAGATCAAGACGCATGAGATTAGAAATAAAAGTCATCGCCGTAATGGAAATGGTATAAAAGGGATGGGAAGGGATTTGGCGGGCCTTCTACCTCGTTTACCGTACAGTTGACCTACGTAGTCATCCCCGACTTCTTCCACAAATGCATCCTTGGCCTCTTGAATTCCATAATCCTCACATCCGTTAGGTAAAGAGATTTCAGTACCTTTGTTGTTGTTGTTCAGGTTTCTAGACTCCTGAATCATAAAATCACGGAATTCTTCGGTACGGGATTTCGATGTCAACGCAGTGACGTAAACTTCATCCTTATCGACATCCGGACATCTGCTTGTCATTATCTTCACGCCTCGAGGATATTTACCATCTTGCTCATGGTCAAAGGATTTATCGGTGAGACGGGCTGACTCCTCCGAATACAGTTGGTCATAATTGATGTCAAGATTTTGATAACTAAGCTAAATTGTTATTTAAAAAATATATTAGTCTACGTTGGATGCAAAAATAAATTTAACTATGTGTGCCTAGTATATTAAACAATAATGCAGACGTCCATGCTTATTGACATTATAATATTAATCAAATTGCACTGGATTAATTAGAAAGGCAGGTAAAATTACCAATGCGAGGACGGCGTAAAATAGACGACAAGCTTCGACTTTTTCTAATTTCTTCATGTGACGGAATATATGACTAAGCGGGACCCATCTACTCCCACAGATACTGCTAGTTCGACTTCCCTCAAAAGATGATCGACTAGATGAGCATCCCTGGAAGTTTAGATCGAGATCGTTGGTGCTTTCGTCATCAGAAGGTTGATCTAATACTGTGTTGATAATAGGTGACAGCGGAACCTGAATTTCGTCTTCTTTCTCCTGCTCCAACGTTTCTTTGGTAGTCACTTCTAAAACTTCCTTCTCATACTTACGTACATCAAACTCTTCTTTTGTTGCCTCCGCATCTAAAACCTTCCTCATTTTCTTCTCGAAATTCGTAACGCGTTGGAAGAACTCTGGAGTGTTTTCTTCCATCTGAAACATTTTCTTCAATTTTATTACTGTCCTCCTCTACAGAGAGCCACAACACATATTCTACTCCCTAGACAAGCTATCTGAACTAAAAAATACCTATGGCGATATTTTCATCCATAAAAATTGACCAAGAAGATTATTTTAATGAAATTCCGCTCCCAGTCTCACGGTTACAACTTTAAATTTATTAGATATCTGGACAAATCTTTTAATAGTGTTGCTAATTAAAAATGGCCGAAAGCGAGGAATTAATGGATTGACAATATTATTTCTGTCGCTGGAGCATATTATAGTCCAATACAACTATTTTTACACGACTATAGACTAATAAATTATTAAGCAAGTTAGTTTTTCGAAGCAAGAAATAAAGTACCTAAGTATTAATTTCGACAATGGGGAAATTTTCAGGCAATTCACATTATTATCAATTCTACTTATACTACTGGATATTCTTGTGGATTATAAAGTAACTATTCTTAATTAAATGGAATAAATGTTAATACAAAGAGTACACTTTACCATTGGTATTCGAGCATATTTTGGTACAATTGTCCGTTGCATTGCTTCGATCATAGTTCGGATCGTTTCTCTACTATGTGCCACAGTTTTCTCCGGAGTAAGTTCGAAAATAGTTTTGTTTTGAGACTTTTTAGGAGTCTCAGCAGGTTCTACTGTAACAACTGGTGTTGCCGGTGCCTTGGGTTCTTCGTTGACAGCGGCAACAGGCTCATCCTGCGAAACTTTATCGGCGGGGGCACCAAAATTTTTTAATAAAGTTTCGTGGATGCCGTTCAGTTGTGTATGCAGAGTTGCATGAACACCATTGACGGGACGTCCTTCTTTGGAGACCATACCAGAGCACATGGCTGAGGCGGCTACAAAAATAAGCGGAAACAGTTAATAATGTTTTCATTGATGACTTGACGAATTTTAATAGGCAACGGTTGAAATGGAAGAGGAAATATTAAAATATAACACCGTAATGCAATATATTTCATTTCGTAGAAATAACTAAATAAATTGCAGTAAGAAAATAAAATATTTCTGTTACTGCGCCGTAAAAAATGGCATTTAATAAATATCTTATATAATTAGATATAGGACTCCTCCGTTTCAAACAGAACCGTTTTATAAAGCCACATGTGGTTATGTCACTTCAAACGAAAATCTTTTAGATTTTGATGTATTTTAATTTGTAGTTGCTTGCTTTACAGTGTTTATAACACTTTTTAAATTAAATAAATTAAGCAACTTGGATAGCAATGACCACTCAATACAATTTTCATATTACCAATAACCATACAATATAGGCTTGGGGATTGAAATTGATAGAGTTTCAATCCATAAACTTGTATTGAATTATGAAATTTTGTCAAATCAAAGAATTTCGTTTGAATTGAAAATAATAATTATAGCTTTCTTAAATCAATAATATTTTACCCAGTAACTAGCTTAAAAATTGAAGCAAGCAAAAAAATTAGTGGAAGCTGAGCATGCATAGTGAAACTATTTCTCACGGTCACGAAACATTATAACTCCCTTTTTAGACTAAGCTGACAAATACTTGATTGAATACTAGATTAAAGAGCTTGGTAATAAATAATGATGCACTTTACATCTACGACTACTTAATTTCTTAATGTTTGCTTATAAGCTGTTGTAGGCTCTACTATATTGGTCAATTTAGATTTGCTGCATGCCTACTCAATTAATTCAGTACTCTTTGTGTATATCCATAAAGCCTGCCCAATTGTTGCCTGCAAAATTCAGTTGCCAAGCGAAACATCCCAATTGCAATATGAATAAATATACGTCCATACTAATGTTAAATGTTCTATCAATCTTTATATGTATGGAGATAATGGAGAACGTGTGGTATCTCTAGATATATCACATAGTTATTAGGAGGAGGAACAGTTCTTTAGATAATTAAAAATTATGAATAATACGAAAATTTTCACAACTGGAATTAGTAAGTGGCCAAATATTTTATCTAATTGAAAGGATGTTGGCAGATGGATAAAAAAGGACATTAGAGGAATTGACTAAAATTTACTGCTACTGCAACTGCAAATATTTGTTATGCATGCTACAGATGAACATTAACTCAGCCATATTTACGCTTTCATTATTATTTCATGCCTTCATGCCATGCAAGTTTATTGTGTCAGTGTGAACACAATCTACACAAAAATTAAACAAAGCCTCAAAATTACTCTAATGTAGAAACTGGTCAACAAACACAACAATAGAGTTAGTAATTCTAGAAATACATCAACGCAAAATGAATTGATGGTACTGAAACTAGGTGCATAAGCATCCATGAGTAATCTTGCAACTAGATAAACAGTAGCTTAATGGCAGTCTAGAAATCTTTTCATTCGCTCTAAAAAAATTCGCTATAATTTAATAATTGTGATTATTAAAAAATCCTCTTGTATTTCAAATTAGTTACTTAAATGTGGAATTCATTTTAATTTTAAGGAATTCATTCGTTTACTGTCCAATTTTCAGTAGAACAAGTATTTTTTATCTCTTTCTCTTTTTAGATTCATTAGTACAGATAGAATAAGTTTTAAATAGTAATTCAAGCTGAACAACTACTCGCATTAGTTTATATTTTCGGGAAATTCTGCCCAAATCAAAAACACTTACGAAACTTAGTAAAATCGTTAAAAATATCCCAAGAAGCAATATGTCAAAATTGTCATGAATGCTGATGCATGCGAGCGTTCTGTTCTTTTACCTGGTAGTCTTTGCCAAAATACTAAATTAAAGCAATTGGTAATAATAAGTGACTTTAACAGCATGTTGTTTACTTAAAAGTCGATTTTTACATGATTAGCTAATTTTGTACTTTGTCAATATACAGCGATTAAAAATACTCAAATAAATTAGTGGCTACAAGAACTCTGCAAGATTGGTTATCTGCAAGCGCACTGAAATAAAGGCTATCCGTAGTGTGCGAGAGTCATCAAGTTGAAGTCATCGCCATCCGCAACGGGATTTATAACTTCTAAAAATGGTGGGAAATAATTTTAATATACTCCACAAGGAAAATACGAGTCATAATAAATAATTAAATTATTCCTGTAAAATTTTCAATTGAAGCTGAAATTGTCAAATTCATTTTTAACGCTTTTTTAGCCGGTTTGGTTAGTACAGATGTGTTTTTTTGGGACAAATACAGGAAAAAATGATCACATATATTTTCAAGATACTTCTACATACGCTGCGTACATATATACTGACTTGAGCAATTTAAACTTATTGCTAGTGCAGCTGCAACGTAAATATTTTGTGCAGAATCATACGTGGTAGATTTATAAAGATGACGACCAGGCCACCGTAGAGACTGAGACTCCAAGAATTTGACTAGTTAGGCAACTGAGCACTAACACAAATTAATAGGCAAAAGTACACATAATAATCATTTAAAAAATTATTATGACAAATCACACTCATTATCAGCTTTAGTAGACGACACTGAATTAAATTCATTAGTTTCATTCAATAAACTGAAGGACATGTATGTCAAATAGTGAATCTACGGGGAATATTTAAAGTCAAAAAGTGTATTAAATATTTTAATAATTCCTTTTTAATACACCTTACGACCAATGACAGATATCGAACATACACGAAGGTAATTACATAGATACACCCACTATTTAAAAATTCAGCAATGCCGATTAAAAATTATGTTTTAGTGAAACAGTAACAGTGGATATTATTGTTTTGGTTGGTTGTAACATTCCATGCATTCTACCACATAAATAAAATATTCGTTTAGTTGGTTATGGCATTTCCACCAAATAAAATTACGCTGGCCTGTGGGTAGATACTCGATACGTAGTAATACAATGAATACGTTTGTATTACTGTATAACGAGCTACAACTTACAATACAAAATAATATAATTAAATCCCTATATTAGTGTTTTAGTCATAGAAACTATTATTGCAATATCACTTCCCAATCCAACTAAAATTCTTCATTCATATATATTAATTTGAATAGCAAAAACTATCTAGTATAGGTGTTTCACTCTTAATATTTCAAATATAAATTATTATTATCATTTTATGCATCTTTGTTGTATCTAAATTGTGCCATTTTTTATTAATATTCCTGTCTCAATCAAAATAAAACGTTTTAGCTCGCAAATTAAAATCAATATCTAAGAGTAATAATCGTATTTAATGACATGATGTCCGTCCTATTTTTAATGGTCTATAATTATTGTATATCTGAAACATTGTAAAACAAAACTTGCTCGAAGCAAACAAAACAAAATTGACAGCAAAAACTCCACATAAAGTATACATAAATGCACAGTGCTTCCTCATCACTGCAACATCGACAATTGCCCACTATTTATTCTAAATATAAAATGCTCTAATTTATCAACATTGAACTGACACCTAAGGATCTTGTGAATGTGAATGCCCCAAGTAAGAAATTAATTTGAAACGCTACGTAAATCTAAAAATAATTTGAAACGCTACGTAAATCTAAAAATAACGAAATTAAGCACCCTGTCAAATACGATTCAGCTAAAACGCTTTTGCCTTTAATATGACAGAGTTATAATGACATGAATCAAGACAGGTGTAAGTACAATAAAAAGGAAGCATGTTAAAACTTTTTTTGTCCATGCATGGTATTTTGATAGAAATTTTAATTCCATTATAACTCTCACTCATGCATCAATTTTTGTTGGGACTGAATTGGGTAAAAAAAATTGAGATTATGATCTGGTGGAAAAACATTCCGTTTCATTCAATTATTTTTTCGCTTATTGGATATCGTTGAAAATCACGTTCTATAATTTACTTAATTCGCTAATACAACACCGATGAACCAAATAGAAATAGTAATTAGAAGGAAATGTTGCTAATTTAGTTAAACAGAAGCGTATTTCTCAAGTCTAACAAGTATACCTACAAAAATTACAAAATGACTAAAGTTACGATGGTTCAAATTTAAATCTTACTTGGGTGGGTTGATTTAACTCTTCAAAAATGCAATAAATTAAACTAGTATGACTGGTAACTACTACCAACTAAAAGAAACTTGTTACTCACCTTTAATCATGGCTCGGCTTAGTGGGACATTGTACTTTTGAAAAATGCTGCAAATTCTGTCGACGGTTTTGCTAAAGGCCATAGAAAGATCGTTATTTGAAAGCTCGAAGGTAAAAGGCAGGTAGTGCAACTCGTTGATGCATTCCAGAATAGAAGCTTGATCTTCAGGTGCGAAATCTGGAATGGTGGGTATAGCAAAAGGTTGAGCAAGGTTTATTTTTTCGGCTATTTCTGCTTCTGCTTTAGGATCTGCGTCTTTTGATTCAGAATCAGTTGGTTTCTCGGGTAGGGCTTCTTCAGCGTCACTAGCGTCTTTTGGTGTGGAGGTCTCTTCGGTTTTTAACTTCCTTTTTCGTTTTTCTGGCAATGGAGTGGGCAATTCCAATTCAGGTGGGTTTTCATCTCCAGCGTATGTGCCTCCCTCCTCCCCGTCCTTCATTTCTTCATAGTAAGCTAATAATGTCGGAGGTAAAACAATATCAAAACGATCTTTTTTTCTTGCAGGCTCGTCCTGAAACCCAAAAATACCCCATTTTAGTAAACGTGTAGCTTAATCAAAGATAATACATAAAATAAATGTTTTTGCCAATCGACAACTAAGTAAAAATATATTTGTGTTCACCTTCAGTAGGTCCTTAAAGCACATGAGCCGTTTTCGCGTTACTGGACCAGCACCAATCACAATACGAGCTTTCATGGAAGATTCAGTTAGGGGACCGAACATAACTTGCTCTACCAAATTCCCATCTTGTTCTGTGATTTTATTTTCAGGTACTGCTACAAATACACAAATCATTATTTAGTTTCGAATTGAATTAAGTATATTTGCCTCAGTAATCAGCACTCAGTTCTTCTTAATTTATGGATGTTTGTATACTTAAATAACTCAAAACATGAGTAAACTTAAGTATACTTTATTAATTAGGTTACACAAAATGAGTATATGTAAATTATCGAAAATGGTTATACCTATTTCTGAGGCACTCGTTTCCCCTTCTGTTGTGGAAGTAATATTTTCTCCAGGTTTATCATTGCTAGAATTATTTGACTCGACTAAAGTATCACAACCGTCCGTCATTGGGCAATCTGTATTAGAAACAGTGTCCACACCAACTTCACAGGGAACATCGGAAGGATTTTCGTTATTGTTTTCTGCAGCAGATTTGTCAACATCCATCTCGGCATGACCTTCAACCGTCGCGCTGGTGTTTTCAGACACTAAAGTTTGCTGTTCCCCATTGTCTTCAATTAAAGAGGCTTCTTGAATATCTTGCTGAACATCACAATTCCGATCTTCCTTGTTTTTGTCGCTTTCCGTCTCTTTCTTTTCTTTTGTCTTTTTCTCTCTAATTATTAGCAACAGTTCTTCATTATTAATTTTGTTCAAAACCTCATGGATTTAATTCATGGATTGACTTTTTAAAAGTGCATTCATTAGAAATTCTTGACTATTTTCCTCTTACCTTTTTGTTACAAATTCGGCGAGTTCATGAACCGATTTGTGAAGATTGTTAACTTGAGCGCTATAAATTTTGGTTACACCGGATAAGAGAAGACTCGTTTCCGATAAATTGACGCTTTCGTAGGAACTTTCTTCTACATGCGCTACGAAGTCATCAAAAATCTGCAAAATTAAAAGCATTTATAATAAAAATGTAAAATAAAATCTGTTGAAATAAAATACAAATTATCTAAGCAGCAAAAAAGGGAAAATTGTACGATTAAATTGACTCACATCTTGCATGTCTTCACTAAATGGATCTGGAATCTTCTTAAGTTTAAGAACGGTTTCTCTGGTTTGAGGTGACAAGGTCGAATTAATTGTGCTGGTCATAGACACTTCGGAAATACAGGAAACTGTTCTGTCCCCTCGATGGCCAGGCGAATGCCCGTAATCCCATCTTTTGCGATTTTTTTTGCTCCCCGAGCTCATTTCTTGTTTTTATTGTGTATGACGATTGAGGAGCATTTTACATAGAAACTTTCACTATCGAACAAAGATATGGCAGGTTGTTATTTCCATCATTAACAGGCTACTTTATCAAATATTCAATATATGCCTTAGCCACATAATCTTTGCCTGACGGTCAATGTATGAATAAGGACACTTTTTGACGATTAGTCGTACTTCAAATCCCATAATGTTCATCAGGGACACTTTATTTCTGTGAACGATGTCTTTGGAATTTTTGGTGTTACTTTGCATTGACTATCTATTGGTAAAAGTTAGGCTTATGAAATCTAGCAATAATTTACAATTAGTATTTGTGCAGAATGGAAGGCTTTCCATTCCACATGAATTGATAGAAGATTGGATCGTAGGATCTTTTACTAAAACTAACAACTTCACTACAATGCTCAACTTTGCCTAGAGAGACACTACAACAACATGTAGACTTTGTTTACAATATTTTTCAATTGATATTCTACAGCGACTACTACAATTGCAGTTTTTAAAGTTACACAGTAAATACTACTGTCACTTGTATGTATTTAAAATGTGATATAACGATAATATTTCTACACATGAATGACAAAAAGGATTTTCTTTTTGTATTTCTTCCCTTTGTAGTAACAACCGTAATGGGATCTATTTTTCTGTTGCGCCAAAAATGTTTTTGTCATTAAAATGTCTTTTATTGATATTCCTATTTTTCTCTCCTTTGAATTTTTATTCCTGTCAATTTCACTCTCTAACGTTTCACTTGCACTTTTGTAAAAATGAAAAGTTATGCAGTTTAAAACACAACATAAAGTATATTCTCCAAAATAAATCCTCAATGTGATTAATTCATAATTAAAGTAGCCAATTTTCCGAGCGTGTGTAAAAACAAACAATCAACTAAACTTTATCTCACAAATAAGAAATTTTTTGAAGGGTAGAGAAATATTTTCAAAACTTTTGAAATAACCACTAAAAGTCATTTTTGATTTTACAGCAAAGGACTTTAAATTTTTATCCGCGCTAACTAAACCAAAACAAATAACTAGCTGGTAAATATAGAGACAAAGGCTATTTAAATTCGATAATTGTATTTGTCTCAATAATGCTGCGTTTCGGTTGGAGGACAATTATTTAAAACAGGAAGAGCGTTAAGGAATTCTATCCACATACAATGGCAAATGTTTTCACGTAGATATGGCAGGTATGTTTGTTGTACCTTCAGAGCATAGGGCAAACTTTAATCATGATATTCTATAGGAACGAAGGTAGTCAGAGCGAAGAAGGTTGTTTTGGTCTTATGCCCATAGCCTTACAACTACAGCCCAGCCAGCCAGCTCAACAACTGTAATGCATGTAACCAGCCTAGAGACTAACTACCTTGCAACCTGGCTTACTACACTACACTCTATAACGCAACTTTCAGTACAGACAGCCCTGAGTTCAACCTGTGTGTCTGTGTTGTGTCTCATCACCTAGACTTTCTGCTGTAGAGGATGGGAAAGAGGATCCGAGAGCCGAGAAGGGGTCGACGCACCATTTTGTTGAGATTTTAGTCTCAAACGCGAGCCGAGTTAAATTCGACGCATACAGTATGTCTACACACAACGCTACACATACACAAACAACGAGTCAAGCAACGCATTGGGATAATTGGGAATATTGAGACTCATTCATAAATGAGAGGTAGTAATTATTTGTTGCTTACCTTAGTAGTGAATGGTTCGCATCATTACAATTAGAACCTGCACGCATGATGGAAATGTAAAAGCTCATAATAATTATTTCAACCCTTTACTTCTCATGCATTAAGAACAATTATTTTTGTATACTTACTAGCTACTGCAAAAACTCAATTAGAAAATCAAATATCAATTTTGTTAACTAATGTGCGTAGTTACTAGTAGTTAGTTCGCTGCAAATCTCGTTTTCATTTGCATTAAGTAGTAGACTTTGTATAATAATTATTACATAGAGCATGTGAGTACACCTGAAATTACTGCATCTATTTATAAATCCAATGTTATGTATACCTTCGTTATTGTAAATTACTATTTCACTTTTCTCATTATCATACATAATATTTTACTACATACCTTTTTACGATTTTCTTCAGCGCACATCAATGTGTATTATGTCGATAGTATTTTTATACTTACTCATCACACACCTGTTTCCCTGGTCGCATGGGAAGATCTATCCATCTGCCTTGCCTGATATAATAGTTACACAACTTGGAGCACTTAGTCTCAAATTGCAGAAGAAAATTAAATGGTCGTATTTATTACCATAACATTTATGTCCCTTTCTTCCCTCGACTGATGTGGTTGGGGAATAATTGTTGTTTTAGGCAAATAGCAACGCACTGACTATCGAACAAAATGCACAACGATTTGAATGCAACAGTTCTATGTACGCATTGCACTAGAAGAGCCCTATGCATTATTGTAATAAAATTGGGCAAATAAGTTCAAATAGTTACATTGCTTGACATGTTCCTCGCAATAACTTTACTGGATTCTATGAATTTCTATGGGTCTATGAAAAATTTAATTCCTGAAATAAAATAACCGTATTGAATAATACACCGCAGTTTTAAATAGCTACATTACAGGTCCCTCGCAATAACTTAAATGAATAAGTCTATTGAAAATTTAATTCCAGAAATAAAATGGCCGTTTTGAATAGGATACCGCAGTTGTCAGTGCTAGGCAATTGCTGTTCATACTATATTGTGATGCGAAAGGAACTTTTAGAATATTAAGATATCTAGGATGCCGGCATTATTTTTGAAATGATAAGCATGAAGATAAAAGCGTATTGTAGCATAAGAACCAATCTAGGACGCCGGCATTATTTTCTGAAACGATAAGCAAGAAGATAAAAGTGTATTGTATTATAAGGACCAGGAATTTCCAGCAACTCGGTACCACTGGAAATTGAGAATCTTATAACTTGGAAATTTGGATTGAAACTACACGGAATAATGAGGTAGGAAAATTCGTGGTGGGAATGAAGAAGTTGCTCTGGATTTTTTTCTTATCGCTGTAGTGCCCACATTTGTCATTGCTTTTAATATTAATGGTTGTCATTTTGTCATTGAGATTTGTCTGGTTGCAGTAGAAATGATTTATTTATGGAAACTTCCAAGAATATTTTATTTCAATTTTATTTATTTAATCTCATCTTGTCAAATTCACAGTTCTATTATTGATAGGTTATTTTCCAAGAATCTCCTTATATACCTATTACAAAAGTATAGTGCATATTATAGTATTAGCCAATATCATAGCATCAACTCACATTTAAACATGTACAACGATAAGAAGAGATACAAGATGCACAATGCAGCGTTCAGTAGTAAGATTTCTGTGGATACAAGATTTAATTTATGTATATTGAAAGTGAGCGTCAAGAAGACGGACTTTTCTACAGACAAATGTCTCTTATTCTTAAAAGCAATGCAACAACGTCACAAAGAACAACCCAAGAAAAATACTACACTATATCAATCTACTATCTCTATTTTACTCCCACATTTTACATACACAAAGAGACAATTGCTGTGCAGCAAGGACAACGTTTTCATATATAGATGTGTATTTCAGTATTGGTTAAAATTAACAAAGAAATGTCCGAAGATTTTTTTCTACATTGCATAAAGCCAAAATAGATTTAGCTATATATTTAATTAATTTCAACTATCTATAAATAGTCAGACATTATTACATCAATGCATAAGTACCAATGGCAAATTCATTTACATTCATCATAATGGCAGCACTACACACTGAGAAATTTATATTTAAAAATTCTGTGTTATGTTATTAACTGACTAGAAAATAACAACAAGATTACATAATCACCTTAATGATCATTACAGTTAATTTACTACAGTTAATGCATTAAATCTACTTGATATATTTTTACTCTATTAATTTGTCTCTAGAATTCATATCAATTCATACTATGCAGGATACTATGTCAGTATTATACCACTGACGGATTATCGATCTTAGGAGTGTGCAGAATTGCTGATAATATGAATTCAGATATACCCTGATTTTGCGTAAACATGCTTTTGCATTATATGTGGAATACATGACAAAGTTCTCTAGAGAAAGCAAATACAATGCTAAAATATAGCCAAGTTAAATAAATACTATGCTTACAGAAATTCATAATACATTTGTATCCGTTTTTTATAAATAATAAAAGGTACAATTAACACAACCAAAATATTTCAAACTTATTAATAAAACAACCAAGTTATTCCATCGGCAAGCAACCTTAATCAGTATTACAATTAATACAAGTTCCAAGACCCAATTCGTATGGCAACCAAAAACAAACTAACTTAACATGAGTTTCAGCTTCAAATAAAATACTTTTTCATTCCATTTCAGTTTGCATGCACGTTTTGCAACTGCAACTAGGTAGCACGATTAATAAAACATAACGCTGCCATCCAAGATTCACAATTATTCTCCAAACTACATCTTTAAAAAATATTTTTTAACAATTACAAGTAATCTATCGTTCATAACATTTGTGTTATAAAATATTTAATGTTAATACAGAAGTTTCACACTGTAAATAAATATAAATAGGCTGTCTAAGGTATACTAAATAAGTCAATAATTTAATAATACAGTTACATTAAGAGCATTTCACAAGTTTTTGTAATTTAATTTCTAGTAAATTGTATAAAGGCCGATACAAATCCAACCAAAGGGTTTTACGACCTTTTCAACTCCCGAAATTGCAGTACTGAACAAAACTGTACAAATTACCATGAGTATGGCAAACAAAAATGGCAAGTTTAACGTTTTGGCGAAATGCCAAAATACCACAATCAAAAGACCACTAACAATGAAAAACAATCCTCATAACACCTTCTGAAGCTTTCATTTCGATACTTAGCAAAATATTCCGTTTCAAAAAGTACTAATTTGTAGATCAACATATATCTATATCTAATGTACAATACTTACACACAATAATTGATACACAAATGTAATACAATTCAAATGCTGTCATTTGCAGATATTAATCATGGTTTCATGTAAAACACAATTCAACAGCTGAGAGAATCAATTTCTCCAAAAAAACATAATCAAATAAAAAATCTACGTTTCCTTATTTCCATTTTTTACTAAACCATAGCAGTTAAATCTCATTTAAGCAAATGGTTACAAATACAATAAGAGAGCCACTACAAAACGGAAAAGTAGAGCAGCTGTTGAAGAGGTATGAGATCTCTGAAGAAGCAAAATTGGCATTCAAGTTAATTTTACAATGTACACCGTTGAGAAGCCAAAATGACTTAATCAATTAGTGATATGTAGATGTCCAGATATCATTTATATTTAAAGCCACAAAATATTTCGTATTTCTGAATTACTGTTTTTTAAATATTAATTGAATGCTTTAAACTTTGATCATTGCAAAAACTAAAAAAAGATACTCATCTAGCCTATTGTTTCAGCAAAAAAAAGAAAGATATTAAGTAGTAATCTGAGTAATTGATTGAAGGATTTTGGACTTTTCAACGGTTTACTGATCACTGTACTAATTTTAATGAAATCTAGTATTTCAGCAATTTAGTTGACAGTATTACTATGATGGCAAAAATATTATTAACTACGCTGTAGAAACTGCAGAGAGCAATATTTGAACACATGTGTGCAAAGACGACGAACTAAACGATTTTAAACTGGACCATGAATCACATTTTAGGAGCAGACTTTACATGAGCTCATCGTCACTGTTATGGAGCAGGGAGGCACCGGGGAAGAATAAGTTAATACTACGCTTGCCAAAACTTACCCTCAAGCAAGAGTTTCTACGTATTAACTACATTTTATACAATATCCAATTTGCAACTATTTTGTAAGTAACACTACTTCCTGACATTGCATTTATGATGTTAGTACTATATTTGTAAAACATGTTGGAAATATACTTGCTTAAATTAGCGAAGCTTTAAGCCATATGGACCAATTGTCAAAATGCGGTCATAGAAGTCCCAATACGCTGTCATATGAAATCCCATATTTGTCAGTACTACGATATATTCCAGCAGTGCGAAAATTGTGTACACTGCAATAAAAGTTATGCAAAAGTTAACAAAATATTTCTTTCTCGATTATCTTTGAAGCAGAATTCATGAAGCCAATAAAAAAATAAAGAACAAACGTTTTACTTACTCCCTTCTTCGCAATAAGCGTTGTGCCGTACAAATACATAACAAGCAAGGCCAAAACTGATCAAATTGACGAGTACCAGACTCCATTTAACTTTTAAACTTTTAGATTCAAGACTAGTAGCAGGTATATTTCTACTGCTGTACAGCAAACCACACATTATCAGCATGTATAGCTCGGATGATATCATAAATATGATGAAACATTTTTCATGGATTCCTGTATAAACATTAAAAAAATTAGTCCTTTTCCACATGGCAATATTAGAAAAAACATAATTTCCATATAACATCACACAAAACTCAAAAATAAACAACATACTGAAAATTTATTGCGCCAAAGGGCATTTTGATGAATTAAAATGTATATTCAATTTTATAAAGTATCGTATCGACAGAAGTAAATTAAAATGTAACTTACTATAGTTTTCCTTAGATGAGACGTATGTAAGTCCTATAAGTCCCAAATTTTCTAAGGCATTCAGAAGACAAGCTAAAGCAGCCCACCACAAGTAACGTCCGTAAATGACTGACTTTAAATAACGATAGTACATTCCAATAACCATAAATCGTGGTGCTGCATGGAGGGCTATACATATTCGCCAAACAGCCTGAGACAAGGCAAAATTACCCATCGCTGCTGATAGAGATGGAAGGTAATTACGGACCTATAAACAATTAGATTAAGAAAAAAAATAATATCAATAAAGATGTTTCCTCAAATATTTGCATATGTGTATAAATAATGAATAAAAGTTTTTAGATGACTTACACCACAGTGAGTATACGTGGCTGACTCAATGTCAGTGATAATAGCCCAAAGGACACAAAATATAAATCCTCCCAAAGGAAGAGACAATGTGAGTCTTGCCAGATTTCTGAAAGGAAGTCTTATAACGCTCCACGAATTGTTGTGGTTAATTTGCTCATAGTCGATATCGGAATCCGCCAATAATTTATTGAAGTTGTAGCCTCCGGGAGTCTTCATTTTCCGGCTTCAATAATTTTTACGGTTTCCAAATGATTTTTTTAACCCTAAGCGTCTTGCAACATCAATTTTTTTGTAGATTTACCAATTGGTAATAAAAAGGAAGCTCGGAATGTCTTTTTAATTATAATGGAAAAAGTAATTCATTTTACATATTAAATTACTAAATAAAATGATTGCATTTTTAAACATCCGTACAAAATAAATACAGATACTTTGTGTTCCTATCGAAATTCACATTACATATAATGAAATAGTTACAGTAGGAAACTAGTAAGTAGATGTAAAACTGATAAATTGTATCAAGCGCCTAATATAAATACTAAAGGAAACACTTTTAAAGATCATTGCCTCATGACTTCCGAGACTTTAAGAATAATACACTGATATATTAGGCATTATAATAATGAAATGTAATTAATTGTCACAGACAAATTAAATACTTGTTTGGCATGCTGCTAATCCCTCTGTTTTATGCTTCAACACTGAAACATGAGGATTACAATATTTCTTATCACCGGTACCTATATATATAGTTGAGAATCGTCCAAGTTTCAAGTAAAAATTATATAATACAATCAGAATACTGAAAAAGTTAAATATATGATGACATAATAATATTAGTCGGGCAAACAAACAATATCAGAATAAATTACTAATGTGAACAGATCAACTTCTCAAGTCCATGCCCTTAACATCGCAGACTGACGGACAGACTAATAATTCCACATCGATTTATTGATCACTGTTTAACTCTCACTCTTAAAAATAATTCACAGATTCACTCTCACAATTGTTTTGCGACGGAGAAGAGTAGAAAACAATTCCCATCGATTAGCGCTAATGCCGCATAGTTCTTTTCTTGATACAGCGTAGTAGCCAATATTACTTGGAATTTCTGGTATTTTCTTAGGACGTGAAATTCGTTACACACCACCACGACTGAGAATCCAATTCCTTTTTATGATTATAGATGCGAAATTTCCGCTTGCAGACTCTAAAAATATCATGTGAAATTATTAGATAGATTTCGATTTTAGATAATAAAGTTCTTTGACGTTGACAACAACTAATACTTTGGTGTTCGCATTTTTTATTTTTAGCTGCAAGCCTATATGTAATAACACTCGGTAATACCCTAAAGGTGATGTTACCAGGATAAACACACGACTATCAGAAAAATACAACCATTCCCGGCTGTCTAGCTAACCAAAAAATATTATTAAAGTAAATTAACTAATCAAAAAATAACATCGCCATCAAACCAGAAAATAAACCTTGGGAAAAAAAACCGAATAAATTACCGGATTAACCCTAGTAATGCTGCTTTAAAATAATTAAATAAAAAAGTTTCTGTTGGAGCTATATATGAGAATATCTGGCGAATTCATTATATTTTTTACGACGAGGACAAAATGGGAATGTGCATGGTGCATGAACATTACTACATTGTTTTTTTAATAGAAAAATACGTAAGTTGTACCATAATAATAATATATAACATTGGAGTTCTTACAATCTTCTTCATTCCACAACGATCTGGATTTTAATAAGGGAATTTAATCATTCAAATACAGCAGGAGAAATGTCCGGTTAAAACTGTTGTAATATTATGTCTTCCAACAACAAAAATAGTACATTATCTCTTATTTCCGAGTGTGGCCTCCAATAGAAATATTTCTTCAATGACAAAACTTCATCTCATTTGCTATGCTCATCTAATTAGTTGCCATTGGAAGGTCACAGGTCACCATATTTTCCAACTCATTCTTTTGTAGTTGAATCCGTTAAATTAGTCCAATCTCTTCGCAGGGTTATTTTTGTCCCACTGCAGATTCATTTGTGCTGTTAGTTGACAGCTGACTAGAAGATCCACACAGTTGACATAAAATACATTTTGCCCGGCCCTATAAATTGACCAAAATAAAAACAACTACCGTTTCGTCTTACACGATCGACGCAATTTTTATTTCGCAGATCCTTCACTTCACAACCAAAAACTTTTTTGTCTGGGAATTAATTAAGTTTTAGAGGTGCAAATTTTAAATTGCAGCAGGTACAGAGATTCTTGAGAACAAAATTAAAAATCTAGTAAGGTAAAAAATGTAAAATACGGTAGAATAATTAAATGTAATAGATAATAGAGAGCAGAGACAACTACTGCACTAGCACAATAAAAGGTGACAAAAAGTAAAGATTAATAGATAGATATATAATAGTAGTAAAGGCTACGTGCGTGGTTGATTTTACTTGTTACGAAGAGAGAAAATACACAAACAAACAATTTTGCAGGCACCTACTTGGAGGAGAATTTTAAATCTCCCTGCATCACTCACACACATGCACCAAAAAGAATTTTGCATAATATCCAAGTTGTAATGTAAAAGTGACTACAGTTGATAGTGCTCTAACTTTAGTTCCCTGCCTGATTTCACTACACTATCCATTCATGTTCTTCCCAGCCTTCTCCGCTATTATCCTTCACCAAATTGCCAATTCAACTTGACTTGATGGCACAATCGTTCTGATTTGACGACTTTTATTCCTTCGAATGGACTAATTCTTTATTAGCGACCATTGTTTATGCTTTGGCCATAAAAAGGCAAAGTAATTCTGCGTGTAAGGCACTAAATTAGAATTTGGACGTTTCTATTCCCCGTTTTTGCTAATACGTAGTTTGTAGTTACACAGTGGAATAAATCACCCACACATTTTGACATTATCCAACAATATACGTCTTTAACCTCTAATCTTCTAAATGTAAATTTTCCTATTTGCCTTTTCTCCCACTGCACTACTACTGAATATAAAGCTTAGAGGTTGAAGGTAATTCACAGCGTTGGATTTAATCATCTTCTTTCAAGTTTGCTCTTTTTTCTGTTACTCAAGCCCTCTGTGGACTCAATTATATTTCAATTGTTTTCAAATAAGGAATTATTCAGTGAATATCATAAATATTTCACCTGTTACGACAGACATTTTGTAAAGTTAGTAACTGTGCTCAATTTGAATCATATTGTTCATTTTATGAATAGTTCTTAATTTTTGTTCTAGAATTAACTTATTGGAATTTAGTTTCTAACTATCAATTACTAAGTTAGTCAGCTACTGCTTGATATTATATAGTTATCAATTCTATTACAGGAAACTAATAAATACAAAATTTTTATTTGTAGATCCAAGCCGAAAAGGAAGAAAAAAATCAGCAGTAAATATTCAATGAAAGAAAGAACATAATGGTCAGTCCTAGATAACTGAGAACGATCTTTAGCTGCACGCTTGTTTGATGCTTTGGAGACTTTTAAAAATCAGTAAATTTTGTTGTATTGTTCTAGGGAAGATCATTAATGGTGCTTAAGGTTTGTTTCCCTTATTTCCTAAAATACTAATTATAAGTTTGAACATTTCAGCTTACAATTTCATATATATTTTGTTTTGTTTTGCATCAGGCCCTTTTATATAGCTGACAGTTTTTTTATAAGTTTTGTCACCATGATTGGGGATCCGGATGCTGTTGCTGAGCCTGATGAAGATTATGATGCTCTCAATGACGAAACATTTGGTGACGGAGTTGGTAAATAAACGGCATAATTTAATGTCATCAATACTTCATAAAGTTGATATGCAAGTGTTAATTCTCTACCAATCATAAATAAATAAAATTTACAGAATACAACTGGGAGCAATCTCAAATTCCAATCGGTAATTTAGAGAGAAGAAATGTATCAAACGGAGGCAGCAGATCCCCAACAGAGGTTGGTCATTTTCTTTAATAGAAGCATGAAATAAATAACTTTCACAATAGCTATTATTATTATAATAAATAATTACCTATCTTACTGTGTCTGTAGGGCAACTTCATTTCGAAGCAGTCAATAAAATGTATACCTCTTTAAAAATAATCTTACTAGTAAACCAACTACAATGTTTTGTAGCGTTAAGTTGAAGTCCACTTAATAGCTTTGCTATTTACATTACACCTTTTACATTTCTTTCCTTTTATAAAAATGACGACAGAGGTTTTCTGGTTGAAATAATAAAACCCGCTTCATAAAAAGTGTTGACTAATAAGATGGTTTATAATAATGATACTTTTTATTGTTTAAATTTGGCAAGTTAGTTAAATAAACTGTGCAAAAGTGGTTTAACAGCAAAAAATATTTAGTAAAGAACTAGTCCTATTAAGGCTATTTAGGGTGATAAGTAGGCAACATATTTTAATGTAGAATAGCTTTACATATTTGGTGGTTGCAGCAACAATTTCCGTTTATTTTTTGACATGTAGTCATTTATCCTTAATTAGTATGAAGGAATTAACCCAATGCTAATTGACATTAAATAATTCACACACATATATCGTTAGTAATAATTAAGAACATAATTTTATTATAATCTACATGTATGTAGAAATTCTGAATGATTCTTACTTTTAATAAATTTTAGCCTCAGCGGGAAAGCAACTTCGAATTTGCTGATTTTGAATCAACATATGAGGATAGGCTAAAAGAGACTGACTATGACGACTTTGAAAATGAAAATGCTTTAGAAGAAAGTATATCTCGTCTGGTTTTGGATGAATACGATGAAGATGAAGAAGAAGCCAAGAAAAACAAGCTTAGGCGTCTGGGTGGCATTGCAAACTACAACACTTACTTCATGCCTCCTCAGGTTGTTGTCCTTGCGAAGATACAAAAATAAATTAAAAATATTCTTAAAAATGGTCCTAACATCTAATAGGGATTAATCTTATAGGTTGCCAATAAACATTTGCACTGGCTAGTGGATAAGGATCTTCCTGGGGGGAGTTCCTTATTGGGATCATCAGTATGGTCTATGCATCCTACTTCTGTGCCCTCAGCTCCCCAGCCAACTATTTCTAACAACGAAGTCATTCATCCTATTCCTACTGCCTCTGGAGTCGGCTCTATTATTGTCAATAATGTCCATCCAGGCTCCCAGAATAGTGCTAAGGATGGTCAATATGCAAATTCGGCTGGTTCTGATTTGGGAATGCTGTTGGGTGTGCGGGCTGAGGCTGAAGCTGCGATCATGTCTCCGGAATCTGCAACAAGTAAACCTGTAAGGAAACGCTGTTACTTCATTACACAATTAAGACTTTAATTAATTATATTTTATTAATTATGACTAGCAATTAATCAATATTACAACAAAATAATGCGGCAGTTAAAAATCGATATATTACTAGCAAATAAAATATTAGTAACAAATATCAAATGGCTCATATACAATGTTGAATTGGCGATAAGGAGTTAATTATGAGTATAAGGAAATTGAAAAACAATATTCGTACACGGCAACTAAATTTGAAAATAATAATAAAAATATTAGAGTGGATTGTAACTAATGTGTAAAATGGTATATGAAATGCAGAAGTTTAGGACCCTTGACGAATTGGAAAAAGAACTTTTGAAGGACGTGAATGAAACAACTCCAAAAAGTCAACGAACACAACCGGAAGCGGCGGTTTCGGCGGGAAGGCCGAAGGTGATGTCAGTGGAAGAGCTGGAGCGGGAATGGATGGAGACGTCGACGCCGAAAGCGAAAGATCCTCGGAGCGTGCCAACGCCAGGACGCCATGTACAGCCCGGGGCTCATCCCTCTCCTGCTATCCAACCCCTGCATGCACAGCAGGCTGTGCCTCCGCCGGTAGCAACTGGAATGCAACCCAATAACCGTCCAGCGCTGGGAATTGCGCCAGGTGGTGTCAATGTTGGTCAATTCTTGATGCGCCAAAATATACCGCAACAAATTCCACATGGGCGTCAGATTAGGAATCTTCCACCTGGAGCTTTTGCACAAAATATGATAAGTACTGTTGGAATGCCTTCTCCGCCAAACATGCACTTTACAGCTTTGCAACAGCAACAAATACGATTTTGGCAAATGAACCAGCAATTCAGAAATAGAATACCCTACAATGGACCCTTCAATCCGTTGGGCATGAGACCAGGGGTCCCGCTTCCCCCTGGCTATGGACAACAAAATCCAAATTTCAGAAGAGCACATAACATGAGTAATAACTTGAAGACTGAAGATCCTTTCCGTGGTTTAATGAATGAGAAAGACAAACAAAGGCTAAGGAATATTCAAATTATTCAACTTCAGAATGACCATCCCTATCCGACGGATTACTATTCTCTGGTAAAATTTCATTGTCCAATTAACTCTTTTAATTTTAATTTCATTTCCAGTCACACAACACTCTGAACAAAAACTCAAAGTTTTATTTATTAAAATATGATAGATTTAGACAAAATATATCATATTTTAATAACAAATATAACGACAGAAAATAAAATTAACATTAAAATAATTTTGCGCAGTTATTTACAATTGATTGACGTGAATTTATTTCCGTTTGTATTATTTCAGATGAATGTAATCAGAAATTCTCGGGTATCTAACCCTGATAGAAACAGGGAACTGTTATCGAAACTGTTCCCAAAGAAATCATCCGATACAACCAATAAACATCATTATCAGCCTGCTCATTTTGAAAATTCTCTGGGAAAACTGCAAGCAGTGAGTGCATTGGCACCCAAAAAAGCAATAGACACCGTGATCCGAGTAGTTGATTCTGGTCCGTCATCTCGTGGAGGACCAAAAGCATATCGCTACTTGCTTCTTGAAATCGAAAAAGTAATTTCAGCCCATTGCAATTTATTTACGATTTATTTATTTATCTAAATATCTTTACTTCAATTTCAAATTATTAGTTGATATGAATAATGTAATTATTGTTTTATAAATAATTTATTGTTCTGTTTTACTTGTAGCTGTATGAATGTCTGCTGAATGTAGAAGAGGCTGACATAAGGCTATCTTTGTTGTGCAATGGTGATGAGAGTAGCGTAAAACTTCGGCATGATAATGGGTCAAAAATTATACAAGTTTTGAAATCCCCTGAAAAGGTTTCAGAATATTTGGCTGTTCGAAAAGGAAAAGTGAGTTGTTTTTAAGTTGTATTCAGTAAATTAATTCTTTTCGTTAATTTTCGAAGGTTTACATTTTGAAATTTGAAATTGCAGATGCTCATTAGTAGATTAATACCTCTTATTGAACCGTCAATCCGGTATCCCGTGTTTAATCACATGCTTCGTACATTTACAATGTGGGCAAGTATTAAGAACACGGAAATAGAGAGGGCATATCCGTACCTTCGTCACTGTATATTGTCTGCCGAGTTTGGAGATCTCCTCGTGTCCACGGATTCAATAGATCACAAAGTCTACTTGTACATGACAAAAACCAAGGTAAAATATCGAGAATGTAATTATTGCTAAAATAATTTTCCTAATGTGCACGCATGCCAATATGTCTCATATTTTTTTTAAATTACAGTTAGGATTATCTTTACTTGTTGCATTTCTTCACCACGCTGAATGCTTGCTCGTCAAATCTGAGGCTGGAACGAGCAGTAGCAAAGGAAATCTGTGGAGTCTAACTGCTCGTGCAATTGCCGCTGCTGTTCTTTTTGAAGAAAATGAAGTAGCAGTGCCCACTGAACTTTTTTGTAATATGCTTCCGCACTTTCAAAGGTAAGGATCAGAATTACTGAAACGTTATATATCATAATTTGATGTTATTAAAATGTTTTTGTGCTAAATGGAAATGCGTAAATGTTTTAGATGTGATTTGGAAGAGCCGGATCTGGTACGGTTGGCTGTACTATGGAAAAAATGGGCCGCCTCTGGTGTGCCAGTAATATAACTGGATAATTGAATTAAATGTACTCTTTATTTTGCAAATGACCAGATGATGACTCAAGCCTATTTTCGCCTTCATTTGGCATGTTTTGTGTACCTACTACCTTTTCTCTTTTAAATGTGAATGAAGCTGGTTAGTTATTACACTATAAAATTGAGTTAAAGTATTTTGTTCATAAGTTATGTTAACCATACTTTTATTGTGTGGCTAATAATGTTGTTAGTTAAATATATTTTACGTCAGATCTTAAAGATAAAGCTAATCTACTTTTTTTAAAGAAGATCAGACCCATTGCGATGCCTTATATAGAAATATGCAGATATCTTGACTTTTTGGATATAGTCAGGATGACTGTAGATAAGTAAATTCTTGCATTATGTTTCGTTACTATAATTTAATGTGTACTAGCGTCATTGGAAGTCTGAATCTTTTAAGTGGATTATCATTGTGAGGAAAGTGCCGCATTGACTGAATGGTACTTTAAAACCGAGTTTTGATGCTGCATTATTCCTGGCATTTATGACTGGCAATTCCTCCTTTAAATATCTATGTTAATAATTATAAAATTGATAAATCATTAGCAGCTACTAAAGGTGACCTTGACAAATGTTAGTCCGCTTCTTCTTTTCGGCACTTGCTATAAAATTATCATAATATCATGTCATTTCTGTGTGTATTTCTAAATAATATATCCCTAGTTATTTTGTAATGGTTTCTAACGAAGCATTTCATTTAATTCTACCATGCACTACTATTAAATCTTGCTGAAACACTATTGAGCATTATTGCGCATTTTAAGTTAATACATTCCATTCCAAATGGCAATGCATCATAAAAATTGTTTTATTCAATAGCTTGGACTACAAAAGCATTAACTTTCACAAATCATGATCAAAAATTGTCGCATAAGGCCTACGCTTCCCTGTTTCTTAACAAATATTAGTTCCACAGGTTTTTTGTGCTCTTTATTGCATAAAATTAGGAAAATATCACTGATCACGTTTAAATGGCTGGTATGGGGGTAAGGGCTGATCAAATAATAGTAGGGAGCTACCATCTCTATTAATTGGCCCCCAAGATGTTCCGTTGCTCAAAAACAGAGAAGTTGCCCATGGTGGCGCTTCTCCAAACCTTTCATTCATCCAGCGTTCTTAAGACGTATGTTGATCTAAGTAATTCGACTAGGTGAATTATTTTAATTCTGCATCCGAATTGGTCATAGCCTTTACATTATGCATAAAAATTGTGATGGCAGCTGATAATATTTTCGTTGATAGCGAAGAAATCAGTTTGCTGAGTGAAGCATACATACATATCGGTCGTTTTATTATAATTATCATTTTACAGTAAATCACATATACTATTGGGATTAATCCATACAACAAATGAAACTTACAAAATCTGCCTCAGTGGACCATTAATTAATTTAAATAGCGTTATTTATAAACAAAATTATGTTTAGAAGTACTTAGATAATATTTTAAAGTCAATACTCATAATTAGATTGTACATATCTTTGGAGTCTATAAATAGATTCGTTATGTAAGCACATCATCAATCATCAATGTGTCACAAGAGAGCATATGACATTGATAATAACATTAGCATACATACTGAGTGGAAATAATATATGCACTGATACCGGGATTTAAAAAGTAGGATGGATTGGACTAATTAAATAGGTATGCGTAATCTGTGCTTTGCTGTCATTGTGTCACAGATCGAAAAATAAAAAGGGGTGAATTAACAGGTAAGTACAATTATGGTAAATGACAAAATCCAAATGTTTCGGAAAGAATTAAAAACGACAGCGGAATTTAGAATATTTAGCGGAGTTAGCGTTCCTAATATTCTTATAATATTGGTCCACGGCATTCCTCCTAGTCATGATTTTGTTAAAGCACTAAAATTGCCTATAGCTATTGAATTTGAGTTTCAATAATAATTATATTGTCCAATTAAATGAAAGTTTATTCAGAAAACAAACGGGAGACTACCTGCTTCTTTTTTGCATATAAATGATTCTCGATTATTGGATGGCAGCTCAATGCAGGGCCTTAATCCCAATGCACGTTAATAAACAACAAACGAGCTTCAAACATGCTATATCTCCTCCACTTATACTTGAATGTCTTTTATATAATAATTACATAATCCTGTTTTGCACCGACGAAAATGTTTCAACACATGCAGATAAAAACAAGGCAAGCTTTGAGGTATAAAACTGGTAGTCAGAATATAGTTACAGAATAAGCCAGTAAAGAGAATCGGATCTAGGAGGACACTATATTGTCAAATTCCAAAGAAAACTTTATATAAACTAAAAATCCCACGTTACCCCTTTATTAAAATGATCAAACCAAAGTTCTATTTTTACATAGGTATTTTTATTTTTGCTAAACTTAATTTAGCTTCGTGTCAGACACACTTTGTTGACCCAGGTGCCAGGTTTGTTGATTTTGAAGGATGGGGCAGCTCCTTAGCTTGGTTTGGTGACGTTTTGGGCGGAATGCCACAAGATGTACAGGATGAAATAAATTATGCACTCTTTTCTGTAAGTTTCAAATTGTTATCTTATTGAAATCTGTTTATTTATGAAATATCTTGATGGAACTTTTAATACGAAATTGTTTATAGCCGGACAGACTTAATCTGAATATTCTTCGCTATACAATTGGGGGTACGACTCCAGGAAACTACGCTTGTGGGCCATA
>JAAAYG020000783.1:51891-66199 GCA_009936455.2 Tomocerus minor
AATTGATATTCTAATTTTGTAATTGAAGGATAGCGTTTCTTTATTATCTGTTTGGATATAATTGACAACCCGGAAATACTAAACGAATTAGTATTTTCAGTTTTTCTTTGATTAGTATTTCTGTATACTCTGAATATATTTCAATCATTCTGTAAGAATGACACAAAAGGCTAAAGATTCGTATAGCTCGAAATGGGAAGATGCATGTGATTGATACAATGTGTACGCACATATCAAATAAATTGAATGTGAAAATGGTTTGTTAATAATGTTAAACTAAACAATATACTCGAATATTTGGTAATTGGTATGTATGTGTGTGATTCACAAAAACGTAGTACTGTAATAAAATGCCTTACAAGTATTATTTTTATAATATGAATTCCCGAGAGCATGCAAGATCATATATTAAGGTTAGGATTTATATGGAACACACAACATTTACAACGAATAAAATTATTGTAGTATAAGAAACAGACATTTACTAAATTTACTATTATTTTTCTAGTGTAAATTTGTCTAAAACTATGTTTACCATTTAGAATCTTTAATTGAAATCTCATATTTTGAATACGTATAGACTATAGACAAAGAATTATAAATCCTCTTCATGCACAGTATATAATTTGTTAGAAGGTACGACGTTGAGTTGTGGTATTTTTTTAAAACTGTACTGTAAGATATAATATCGTTGAAATATTTTAAAACCAGAACGAAAATAGCCGACACATTTAGATTAAAAATTCAGTAGTTGCAGGATGGACTGATGAAAAATGATGATTTACTGCAGCAGGTCCTAGAAAAAATACAGAAATTATTAGAATCGACAAAACACACAACATATCATTGCATTTTTATTTAGTATTTTACGGAATTAATAATATTTGGCTTTTGCTAATTAATCAGCATTGATGAATTCTATTACAGACTTACCTAAAACAATTATATAATACGTGGGAGAATTTTATTTAAGGTACCAAATTTCATACTATGCAATCCTAGAGAATTTGTCCATTTCTCTGTTAATTACATTTGATAGGATATTAAAAAATGCCTACTAGGCAGACAAACTGAAATAATAAAATTAGAAAAAATACGAACTACATACTACATAAATCATGTGCAAATTACAGATTCCGAAAAAATCTGTTATTTGTATTCTCCTTTGTGCTTCCTAGAAGCCTTTACTAAATGTTGTTACTGTGATATTATCGTCCATATTTATATGACTAAGCTATTAAATGGCACATTTACTTTAACCTATCCATTCAAAAACTGGATTTAAAAAATAATTTGGTTTTAATGTAAAAAACATTAAAGTTAAAATAAAGTAGTATATGATTATTTCCGTAAGGAGTTTATTTTCCTTTATTCAGGTGCAATTAAATGAATATAAATCTAAATTTAAATATTCTCTAATCGAATTATTGTAATAGCTGGTATGCATATTTTGTGATCAATTTATAACAATAATCGTTAACAAACTCGTCTGTGTGTGTTCAAAAACAAATATTAGACTTTTTGAGGTAAACAACACGGTTCTTTCATTGGCAAAAGCCCATGGAAACAATGAAATATTTCTTTTTCTGCGTGGCAGGAGTGGAAACTAAATTTTTCAAAAGTTCAAAATGTAATTACCTCATCCGACATTTCGTCATACGTAGCCGTTGCTTTGGGTTTCACTTCTTTAAGACCAGGAACGACTTGCGATGTGCAGTTTGGAATGGTAATTAATGAATCCGTTTCAACGTGAAGAGTTGCTGCTTTCACCTGGATTTCCAAAGGGAAAATTTTGGTATTAATAAATAATAGGTAGCTTAATGTCAAAGAGATTCAGTCGAGACAAATCCACGCTTGTGTTTCCAAAAGCCATTGCTGTAAAAACCTAGCATAGAATTTCGTGGGCCACTATTGAAAATGAACAGAACACGCTTATGTCATATTTATTTATGATGCCTAATAACGTTCCGTTCCTAAGTCTGTATTTCATAGATACCATTTATAATGTGTAGGAGGACGTAGAGAAATGAAAGTGAAGTGACATGTGATTTTTCTTGGATATCTAACAGGTGTTATTGTCCGAAAGCCTTTTTCTAAGCATAACTTTCTTCCAGGAAGATGAGTTGCTGTCTACGTTACTGGTGCATGCGTCAGAAAAGTTTTACTAGAAGAACACCTTAATACTTATACGTATACGCATAGCTATAATAATATTTATGTCCTTTAAGGACTATGCGAGGTTAAGGCAAAACACAGAGCTAAGCCAAATATGGTTCGCCAATAAAAAATGATGCGCCATTGTTTTTCCATATAAATATTTTGCATTTGCTAATATTAAGAGTGTCGCTGTACTGACTTAAATGGCTATTGGCAGCAGCATAGAACGCAAATTGCTTTACGGCGCCAATTTATTTATTTAATTACTAAGCTGCCTCTGGAAATGTACCAGGATTAAAAAAACAGATAATGAAAGCTGCAATACTCTATAGAAACTACCCTATATGGGGTCTAAAATTGGTGCTGACAATGATTTAGAAAAACAGGATGTCCCATTTTCATTTTGGACAGCAACAAACGTAGTTTTCATTTTTATTCTTTCTCAGGAAAGTTGATTGAGAGAGATATGCATGTCATAAAAAGAGGAAAGGTTTATTACTAAGGACATTTGGGTCCCTACAGAGCATGCTTGTTTTTTGCGGGGATTAAAGTGCACTAAAAGCTGTATACAAAGCTACAGAAACATCTCTTTCTCTTTTTTTACGACAGTGGCCTAACTGGGCTATCGATGTTTAAGGCCGTAAATAACTTTATGTCCATGTGGAGGAAATATATATTATAATATATGCTACAGTAGTGCCACGAAGGATATGTGCTTTAAAAATAGGATTCTGACACTGAGCACGTAGTGCATAGATATTAATGAGGATAATAAAATAAAAACGTACGTTATCAGCCTCACTACAAACATGTTCAGTAAGCGGTTGTTCTGGAGAAAGCGTGTCACTGTAGAAAACTACGCTGTCTACTTCCATCTCATTTTGGCTCAGACGAGAATAGCGATATTCCTCCAGTCTGTTAAAAAATATTTACAAATCGTAAAACATGTCAGCCTTCCATTAATCCTCTGCAGATACACAAGGAAGAGGGAATTAGTAAACAGAGGATTTTATTTCCCAGAGCCATCAATATTAACATCCCCAGCTGCGTCACGGCGTTGAAATTGAAATATTTAATGTCAACAGAAGAAAAATGGAGTAAGAAAATAAGATTTAATGTGGACTTACTTGTATAAGGTGGCCAGAGGTCGATCTCGATGCTTTCTCCAAAAGTACAAAGTGAAAAATAACATAACAGAGATGAGGGTTAGGGTGAAAAGAACCAAAATTGTGTCTCTTGTTGCTGTGCCGCTATTGGTGTCCAATGGGTTCGTCGGGCTTTGTGAAAAGTGGCTGTTGTACAAGGGGCTCCCTTCTTTGATCTGCAGGGACATAGAGCTCTTGGGGCTGTTGGCAGTCTTGAGTGGGGAGTGGGACTGTGAGCCATTGGCAGCACGGATTGCTTGAGGGACACTCGTCGTCGTGTTAAAAGTCATACGTCTCTAATTATTCCTCTGACCTCTAAATATCAACAAACACTTTCATTGGGAGAGAAAGTGCCTCGGCCAAATGCGATTCAACAATAAGACTCAATCCCAACAGCAGGTACACATCAAACTGTCACAAAGCCGAGATCAGGCGGAAGAGAAAGTCGGATTTCTCCGACCCCACTCGTAATTTCTCGGCATTTACCACACCACCACTTTCATTCTACTTCCTATTCTACCCACACTATACTCCGAATGAGTTAAACGTAAGAAGGAGAGAACTTACTGCTACCCACTCCAAGAGCTATCAATATTATTTCATGATTTATTGTCCCACTATATAGAAGGAGCTACAACAGTATCCTACAAATTGCTGTTGGAGATAAGCCGATCTAGATATCCTTAAAAACTTGAGTAAATCTTACTTCTTCCAAACAACTGGATGCCATAAGCCACCTACATTGATTTCTTTATTAATAGCACAAAATCTATCTCTTATTTCTCTTCTTCTCGACTTTTGAGAGAAAGTTTTTATCCCTCCTATTACTTAGAAAGTTCTGTTTAACAACTTTTATAATAGCAGGTGCTTACTTTATCTCCTGCAACAATGTAATTCCCAATAATAGCTATAGAAGAAAAACTATTTAGTTAATAGAGCAGTGTCTTAAATAGCACAGTTGATTATGGTTGTTGTTTCAGTTTGTTAATTATATTTACTATGGGACAAAGGAAAACAATAGAAAATAATCAAATAATACTATAGGTACTATTATTTTTGCACATTAATTATAAACAGTGGCTGTCTATTAAATTATTTACCGATGCTCAATATTTATGCGGATTAAAATTTCCAGTGTTTATTTTATATAGACTTTTGTTTAAAAGTAGCTTTCTGCATTTAAAAACAATTCGTAGAATAAAGAAAATGAGATAAAATTTAAATGAAAAACAGTCATCAGTATTTAAAAACTTAGAATGAATTCTATAAAATATGAGTCGTTATGTTTAGAGTTGGTATTTATGAAAGAGTATAAATAAAAATAGAAAAATTTTAATATATGGGACATGGTTGGATGACTGACAAGGTCGAGGACATTGAGAAAGGTGTTAAGATTCTAATAAGAGAAGCGGATAAGGCGAGAAGAGCTGATGAGTCTTATGAGCATGAGCGTTATGAAGTAATTTAGAGATAGTAGAGTAGTATTTAAAAACATGAAAATCGGGCCCACGAGGAACAGAGGAACAGATGAGGAGATTGATTAGGGAGGTGGTTAGTTTGCACGAGTGCAGCAGAGGGAAAAGTTTGTTGGAAATAGAACGAGTTTCATAGTTGTGACATAACAGCTCGGAAATGTACGTATAGGGGAATTACGCGAATTCTATGCAGTAGAGAGAGAGAGAGAAGAGAGAGAGGCATAGTCTGTGTGTGTGTGTGCTGAGGAGTTGAGTGAGTTGAGGCTGGTGGTGGCCAGGCTGACGCAAGATCGTAATTGGACTGAGTGCTCAGTTATGTTTAGTATGTAGAGGAAGAGCGGACGTCGGCGGGCTGCGGATCTCCCAGGGAAGGGGGAGGAATACGTTTGGCACATTTGTGCCATGCGAGTCCACGTTGTAACGGACGGAGAAAGCAGGAGAAAGATAAAAGGAAGAGAAAGTATAATAATGGAATTTGATGTAGAGAGTGTCATTGCGGCAGGGAGGACGGAGTGAGAGAAGTCGCTGGAGTAGTGCGAGCATTGCTTAAAGAGCATTGGCGTAGTTCTCGGCGGGGAATTTCCTCTGTGTGCTTTGACGTGGCTGGGGCGGGAGGGGGGTTTTTACGCCGCCGCTCCTACCCTTTCAATGCTAATTTCTAGCGTGTTCTATTTATACAGAAGTCGGTGGCTATATCTCGCTCGTGAGATTTAATTAGATATTATGCGCTAATGCCCGAGCGGTGTATAGCGGAGCGGGTAGCAGGAGAAGGGAAGGTTGGTCGGAGTGATGGAGCAGTGCGGGATGCATACGTACGTAGTTGCTGGGGATAAGTAAGTCATCGGACGGACGGAAAGAGCCGCATCAATGAACGAACGAGTGCAAAGCCAAAACCTTTTACGCTGACTTTTCTGTTCTGCGTTCGGGGATTTGGTCGGGAGCTGGAAAAATGCGGACTCCTCCCTGTCGGCTACACTCGTATCGATCAGATCGGGAAAAGGATGGTCCGTTCGGACTGTGGCAGCCGACAAAATGGGACGAAGGAGGCGACGTCTCGGTTTCTCGGTCCCCCTCGCCACAACTGGCCAGGAGGTCGGGGCGGCTCGTGGGCTGCCGGAATCGATAGTGGCCTGGGGCTAGCTCTTTTCAGATCCGGTCGAGTGTAGGATGCTATAATGGACAAAATATGCTCCTTTGATGCTTTGTTAGCTCTTGTGTAGTCTGGTGTGACGAGAGAGCCATGCGCCAAAAGATTTCTTGCAGATTTTCTCATGTGCCACTGACCAGACTCGGCACAGTGTGGCTCAACGATGGAATCGTGAGGATGTGCTCTTGGCTGGTCTCTTCATCTCCGCCGTCGTGCCTTGCCAACTGGAGAGACTCGTGGCAGGAATCCTGCAGCCAGAAGTGCCTCATGTAACATGAGTGGCACTGGTCCTCCTTGGCCTGCCAACAGGGCACCTGGATGAGTAGCCATCCTCCCTTTGAACCTTTGAACACTCAGCCAGTTCCAGCTACAGTTCGTAGGCCCAGTCAAGTGAGCATAATAATCCGCAATTATTATGTGCCCCCCGTTGAGGGCCCATCTCACCTCACATTTCTGCTCCTACGTTAACTGCAGTAGCCTCTAGGAATATTGCAATAGTTAATTATCTACATAAATACGAAATAAATAAATAACTACTCTCTCTCTCTAAGTACACGGAAATAAGTCACCTACAAATACAATCGCCAATTTTCACACAAAAATCAAGACGAGACACGTACGTAGGACAGACGGATCAGCCTGCAACCGGAACTGCGACAATTACTGAATTAGAATTGCTAGAGGAATCTTGGGGTGAGGAGCTGTTGGTGGAGTGAGGCTCCCGTTCCGTTACGCAATAATCTCACAGATGATGTCCTCGCGAGCTGATTGAGTGGAGGAGTGGGAGAGCGAGTTTCTCTTCCGCCTAAGAACTTGTAGCACAGTTTTCCTCGTGTTGTGGTGTCCCCGGGAGGACAGGGCTCACGATGTTCAACTTTGCCAGTAAAATGCTTAACACGATAATGGGGACGGAGGAGCAGCAGCAGCAGCAACAGCAGCAACAACAAGCACATGGCGGCATGCCACAGCAACAACAATCAGTCCGGCCAATGGGTGGCTTCCCTCAAGTTCGTCCTAGTCCTGGAGGCCCTGGAGGGGGCCCTCGGCCCTACGGTAGTGGCCCCCCTCAATTTAGTGGTCCGAGACCAAGTCCCGGCGTGGCCCGTGGAGCGGTGCCTCCGAATTTCGGGGGTCCTCCACGGCCCATGGGGGGACCCGGCGCGCCCCATCGCTTCAACGGGCCACAACCAGCACACATGCCGCGAGGGATGCAGCCTGGACCCGGACCCCAACAGCCTGGGATGAGACCACAGGGGCCGGGGATGCCTCAAGGACCCGGTCCTGGACAAAGTATGCAAGGGAATGTGCCTGGAGCTCCTCAAATGGGTCCTCCTCAAATGGGGCCTCCCCAGATGGGACCTCCTCAAATGGGAGCTCCTCAAATGGGCCCTCCTCAAATGGGTCCTCCTCAAATGGGTCCTCCCCAGATGGGGCCGCCCCACTCATCTGCCCCTTCACCTTCGATGAGCCCCGCTATGGGAATGCGCCCACGTGCTCCGCTTCACGGACAACAATTTCCGGGACAGCCACGACCGCCAAGTAAGACACCCTCTTTCATTTTTAATCATTTCACGCGATGTGCCTCGGCCAACGTCACCCGACTCTCAGGCTCATCTCCTGTCCCACACGTCCGTCCATGTCCAGTGAAAGGGAGAGGACTAATTGGCGAGTGCATGGCGTAGGAAGAATGTGTCTTTGGGAAGAGAGTGAGAGTGGGGAGTTGTGAGTAGGCGGCAAGGACGGCAGAATTTGCGGATCATGACACACGGCATAGGATTAGTCACAATCTCCACAGATAGAAAGCTATTTCAGATTTGATGGAGAAAGTAAGTGGGAAGATGAAACCCAAACAGGAAATCGTTCCCGGGACTCATCCAGTTAGTTCAACCTTGGTGGTCGGAAATGCTTTTCCTGCCTTCTCAGCGTGTCTAACAGAGTCTTCGGACTACTAACACGCTTCCGATTGTATTTAGCACACGCCTCGCTCGCTCTCTTCATCTCATTTGAATTAACAATACACAGTCACTGCAGAGCATTCACAGCTCAGCTACTAATTGAGCAATTTATGCCTGGATCTGACAATCCAAACCTCGCCACACTCCACTACACTCTTCCATCATTATTTCATCCTTGCTCAAAACATTTATATCAGTCTAAGATGAGAAACTTCCAATTACGACACTAAACACCTGCATTACCCTGATGTGGTCTAACCTCATTCTCTGCCTCACTGCATGGAAGTTGCAACTTCTGCGGTGTAATACTGTAACAATAATCCTGCACAGACAAATGAACTCCACCGAGAAGTTGCCACTCCATAGCGAGCTGGGATCGAGCCTCCCCAAATTCAAATACTAATCGAACCCACTTACTTCACTATCAATCCTCGTGGTTAAACTTTCTTCCACTCTCAAACTCACAATCCCTGTTGTCTAAATTCTAAATTGGTTGTGGTAATTGCGTGCCAACTCTCTCGCCGTCACAATCGATACTAGAAACGATAAAAATTTAATCCAAGATTCTAATTTCCACTTTACTAAATGGAAAACAATATGTTCAGCCTTTCCCTCTTTCTATGCACTAGTTAACACTGAACTCAAGACAAAGTCAGGACCTGGCACCTACATTATTCAGTCATGTTTTAATGGTTTTTGTGACAGAAAGTACTTTCTAATATACACACACCAATTGCAATAATTAAGTGGTCCTCCTCTTAACATTTTCATGACATGAACAGCTTTCTTTCAATGATATCTTTATTCCTTGCCAAATCCTCATTATGAGGATTATTTAATGTTTAAAACACAAAATCATGCAAAAAAGATTCTCCCCATTTCTATTAATACTATTTTTCTAATAATTTTTCGTGAAAAAAATTCCATCATCAGTTTCTAAATCGTTTTTGTATTTGCAAAGACAGAAATATTTTACACAATTTTACATGTTGAATGAATAATGCCATTAGAAAAAGATTAAAATGTTTCCTTTTATTAGCCTTCGAAGAAAAATATAGATTTAGCTGTAAGTCCTCAAATGTTAATAACATGATAATTCTGATACAAGAATCAATTGTTTCGATACGGCTGTTAACTTTATGTGCAGTTTATTTGTAGTCATTTTATTTCATTCTTAAAAATGATGTAGAGTATTTAAGTAGTAGTAAAGGGATATGATTTGTGACATGTGAAAATGAAGGAGTTATAAAAATAATCTTTGGGTTTGAGAGAGTTGGAAAATAGTTGAGCTTTAGTTGTCGCGGCTGTAAAATGTTTATGTGACTTTTATGTAAGGTTAATGGGTTCTTCAATTTGAAATTCCTCACTAAATGGGTTTCTCAAAGAGTTTTCAGGTTGTGTAGCGTATGAGAATTGAAACGGGTCGATGGTTCCGTGTTACTAATGGTCGCTAAGAAGTTGTATAGATTATTCAGAGACCCTTAGTAAGACACTGTTTTTGAAGTTTGGCTGTTTTGTGACCTAAATCTGTCTATTAAATAATTTGAATGAAGAGAGCGAGGCAGAATTGGTGGAGGAGATAGACAATAGTTACACGACGTCATTTATGTGTTGCTAATTTAATTAGTCTTTGCGAAAGGAAAAATAAGGTCCTTAAATCTGCCAAGAGGGAAGTATGAACAATGGGCTGTGAACTATTTCGATTACGAGGTACTATATTGGGCTCGTAAATCCGCACATTAGAATGAAACTTGCAAAGGATATGAGAAGCTGCATTGAAAAATAAGTTCAATTTAGTGTGACAGGTCGTAGTAGTACTTTAGTAGTGGGCATAGATCTCGTATGGATCTCGTCTTATCGCACCACCAACTCCCACAAAGTTGTTTTGTGAAGTGAAAAGGCGTTGAAAGGCTTCGAAAAAGTAATAATTATCGCAAATTGATGGATATGGGGGTGATTTCGGGATTTAGTGCGTAATTCTTATCTGGCTCTAGATTTGTGATAAGCTAAGAGTTTATTGTTTTGCCGGAATAAAGTAGAGTGTGAAGGAACGGGAGGGTTGAAGGTGAAATTGGAGCAATGCATAGTATAATCCCCATCTGAAATTACAATAGAAGTCATAATAATATTGTATGAGTTACTAATTGTGAGTTATTGCGGATAGGAATACCGTGGCTGGTTGATGGCTCTCCGTAAAATACAATAAACATAATCAACTTGTTTGTTACTTGTTTATTAAATATAATAAACAAGTAATAAATTGCAGTGTGGCTATTGTGACAATGGGCAGTAGTGGCCATAAGATATTTAGCTATGCGTTAGGGAAAATGACTAGATATTAAATTGGCGAGAGTGAGAGAAAGTGAGTTGAGTTGAGGGAAGTGAGTAGGCTACAACTCTAGCATCGCATTCACATCGCATGAGTTAATATTTATCCAAGCCAAAGAAGTATCGCAGCAGTAGCAGTGGGAATGAACTAGGAACATTAGAGACTTGCTCTGGGAAAGTATTTCAGCTCCGTATATACAGCTCTGCTCTACGTATGTATATTTCATTCCATTCTATAAATGGTTTCAAGTGTTCTCCTTCTTTCTCTCTCTATATATCCATATAATATATATCTGTATATATATATGTATATGTATATGTTTATACTATGTAGATATAGATGGGGAGTGTAGAGAGGAATATAAGAGGAGAGCCGTATAAGCTATTTATTTGAGAATGAGAGTGGCCATAACATAAGCCGACGTACGTAGTAGAGCAGCAGAGTAGTGTGTAGTAGTAGAAGTAGGTATCGATCCATTTCCTCCTGCTCTTCCCTTTCCTCGTTCACCAGCTTCCTTCTTTCTCTAACTTATTTGTTTCAAAATTTAGAGTTTTATAAAGCGAATTGAAGACGCCGAGTGGCTTTTTCTTTTCTCTGCTTCTGCCCATCCCACTGGACTCGTTCAGTTCTGGCACTTCCACCAGATATTTTCATTGTACAAACTGAGGGATATAAGAACTCCGTCTTTTATCGCACTATAGTCACGTCTCCACTAAATACTCCGTTAACCATACTCCTACTACAAATAATATTTCTCCGGGTGGAATACAGAAACGTAAACTAAAGCAACTGGAATAAAACACTCTTCTCTCCGTGTTCCTACATATGTACACACTGTGTAATGCACAGATCTTAATATCATTCCATATAGCAGCAGTGACTATGCAACCAAGCAATACAACTGCACCTTATAGCCCAAACAATTCTGCACACAACTTCATCATTTATCACAGACCTGTGTCCTCTATATCCTCATAGTAATACAAATGCTATATAATATATATGTATGTACTCTCCGGAGGAGTAATGCCCATCCTATAGCTACACTCCTAAAACTTTGAAAATGATATCTAGCTTTCTCTTCTAATTAAAATCACGACAAATTATTCTAAGTTCATACATAGATAAATTTTTTAGTATTTTATATGAAGACTGTTACTGTCCCTGACAAATATAAATGGTTTGTACAGAGTAGTAAATAATCAAGCTAGAAAAATTTGCATGGTGTAAGTACCTACACTATATTTGAAAAATGAAGAAAGTTTGAATGCAAAGACAATATCTATTTATATGGAGGATTTTGGCGGATGTGGTTGTAGCTATATGAACTTCTAGGGTTCAATATTCTTCTTTGCAATAATGTTTTATATCTGAGTGGGAATATAGCATTAAAAAGTTAAATAGGGGAAATAGGAGGGAATAGGAAACTGTCTTTATCTTGAGGAGCTAGGAATGTAATTCGTGGATAGATGATGAAAGTATAAATGTAGCGTGATGTGGAGAGATAGTAAGGTAGTGAGTTTTGCATTAGAGAGGACGGCAGACTGCACTGTCCAAAGTTGACTTGCTTTCTCTAGCCATGAAGTGCTGTGAGATATTGAGCCAAAGACTTTCACTCATTCAACTCGGAGATAGTTAAAGTAGAGACAAGGGAGTTTTCTAGAGACATTGAATATGTCCCGGTCTCGCTGCCTGGTGCTCAGAGCCTTGCAGCTCCCTCCATGTCCTTCCTTGTCGAAACGCGAGCTTCCCATTCAACTTCCGAGTTATTCATCCCTAGAAATGCTCAATCACATCCAAACGGAAGAGAGTTCAGAAATCCCGTTTTCCTTGCATGTCTCTCTCCGACTTGTGTTTCTGGAAATAGTCGCCTCGACTTGTTCCCAAGTCAAGGCTCCATCTCACCAGTCACAGCCATTTTGCTACTTTCCCTCCAATAACCTCACAGTCAGGTAGCTATATCCCATCTCCCCAATCCTCCTTGACTGATTCCTCATAAACTTTCTATAACTTTCCTTTTCTGTTCACTCCACTGATAATCTTTGACCTATAACTTGTCTGCAGATTATTTATTTTCCCATAAACCTTCCTGTCACCAATCCAACGACAACGTAACATTAAGGGGCCTCGGCTGCAGATTAAGTGCAAAAGAATGGCTTATCTTATAAATAATAAATGCTGCGTATTTTATGGAGTGCTCCTGTGAAATAGGCTTTAGTACTTAGAAATACCATAAAAAATGACATATTATCCTGTATATTTAACCAGAGAATACTATATCCCAGCATTCCCACACTAAATCTACTCGCTATTTCGATTAAATATTCAAGACGGAATTTACATGGTTAATAATCAGTGTGGCAACTTTAGAAAGCCTTTTTAAATGGCTCTGTAGACAGAAATATGATTATCAGAGAGTTTTCATGCACAAGGCGGGCATTACGGCTGAGCTACATAAAAGTACTTGGAAATTATTTGAAATAAATCAATTGAAAGTTAGTTCTCTCGGTAATTCCCCCTTTTTGTTGTGCTGTGCAGGAAAGAAAAGGAAAGTTTTGGCAAAGGACATTAGCGTCATGTCAGTTATCCTAACTTACATACTTACTGTTGGATATTTTATGCATTAATGTAGGAGTATCCGAACCGGTGAACAGACATCGTAATTCAATAACTCACCCACGCACGAGACACACACACACAACGTATTTCCCTATAGTACTTTTGTTATCTGACTACATGCATACATCCACAATAACAATAAATATTCTATCGCTTTAGTCCTTTCCTATAAGATTAGCTCTGAGTTCATATAGTCATTCTTATATTATCTCCATGTAGTGCTACTCAAATTCTTGTGAGTGTGTACAAGTTTCAAATAGACGACACATTTAAGAACATATTATGCCTATTGCTGCATGTCCAAGGACATACTTTAGATATTTCAGTGCCTTCTCCTACCTATTAAATTGATTACATTTTTCATATGAAAATAATGTCGTCAGTCATGGATTCTCCGGAATGTTCATACTTGAATATCAACACATGTGCCCAAGAATGCGTATTCCTGTTTACAAGTGGTTTATTTGATTCCTTTGAATTTTACGTCGACGTCATGATCGTCGCTGAATTCTTTAAAGGTATTTTGGGGGAATGGGAAGCTAAGTACATTTCTTAGACTAAATTGAATAACTCAATAGCCGTCTATTAACTTTATTCAAGAACTTTGAAATATAATTTTATTTGATGACGCAGAAGTCAATAGAATCAGTAATTTTCCTTGTTGCTGATGACGTAAGAGAGGATATTGGATTACATCGTTTTCCGTTGTTGTTCTCATTTGAATCCCAATCGGATGCATATACGGAAATAATCAGTTGCTTTAGAACTAGGAAAAGTCGAGAATTGAAAACAAAGTATTGAATGACGGGGAAAGTATTAGCTATCTCTTTCATTAATTTCAATTCCTGTAATTTTCCTGGAATTGGAAGACAATGGCAGTCAAGTATCTTGTCAAGAGTAATTATAATCTTTGCTAATTGAAAATGATCTTGGGCTCCTAAGTGTGTCTTGGAGGTACAGAAGAGAGGATTACGCCACAGAAACACAGTAACTAATATGATTTTAAGCCAGTAATAGTGTTATGGTGCTAACGCAATGGTTAGGCAACGACAAGCCCACAGGAAAGAGAAAACTCCAGGAACAGAAAATCTTCTCCTTTTATTCACTTCAAACTGTCATAAGTATTCTGAGTACGTAAAGGTGACTTCTGTAGCAGAGTGATGCAATCTCCTAGACTATTGTACAAATTCAGTAAGTAGATTAGAGCCATGCTCTGATGAATTGTGTTGTTGTATTGTGCAAGCGTGCTGCACAAACACACAACTCCAAGACTCTACACAAAGCTAAAACCAACAGCACACATTATTATGTTTTCTGTCCTACTAATTGTCCTCATTGTTCCTTCTGTGTCCTTTGTGTGAACATAGATCTGTCACCACTCAAAGACTCATGCTAAACTATTTGACAACTCATTCCCAGAACGCCTACACACTTATTTATTACCTGTCCTTTCAATTATGGAAACCATAGCCTTAATCTTA
>JAAAYG020000784.1:1491-25432 GCA_009936455.2 Tomocerus minor
CAGAAAAGTGTAGAGATACGTGATATCTGTGATCAGTAGCATTGGATTATGTTGTGTATAGAGATAATAATTGTGTCTGTTTAGATAATCATGTGTTGAAGTTTGTATTTATTATCGAAATGAATGTGCAGGTTGGAAAATGAGCACTGGGCCGAGAAATAGATTGTCGATAGGAGTAAGTAATTGCGATAAGGTGATACGGTTAATTTGGTCCAGGGCGGTGCAAACTATCCGAACTAGCTAATGAGAATTAAACGTTGAAATCGCTTGAGAGATCATGCAGAGAGGAGAGGGATGTTTGGATTAGCAAATTAAATATATGCATAGATGGAAAGCACTAACAATAGGACATGGACAGGCAGAGCTATAACTATGATGTAAGTACAGGTTACTCGCTCTGTATCGTTTGCTAATAAATATATCTGTTGCCTATAAAAATCCCTATTGCTATCCACCCACTTTATTAGAGGTTATAGTGAAAAGAGTTCAGTTTCAACTTTCAACGATGCAATTCACAGCTCTAATCCAGTTTTGCGAGTTAAATTCATGGACAAAGGGAAGGAAACAAAACAATCAAGCAACTAGTTTAGAATTTATAATTGAGGGAATGCTAAAAGCAAAAACCTAAACACCAGCAAAGGTTTGTAGATAATGAGCGAGACAATTTGTTTAGTAATTATTAGTCCATCCTGGCTTATAATTAAACTTGGCCGGAATGTATCGTATAGGAATTCCTTGTATCCAAACTGTTACTGATACAGTTACATACAAAGAGTCTCTATCTAAAGTATAATATAGATATGAGTAACAATCGTTCTCACGATTGAGTATTCACTAGCGCTAGGAAAGTATAGACAATTAAATCACTTTGTTTATGCATCGATTAACAATTGCGTTGTTGTTGTATATGTATAATTTGGTTGTCGAAACAGGATACTTTAGATAAAAGCAAATGTTGTAGGTAAATACTAATAAAATGCTTATTAGGTAAACGTAGTAGATACTCCCGTTGTATATATAAGAAAAAGTTAGCAAACAACAGTAGTAGCTCTATCTGAAAAAACAAAGCGTTTGATTTGCAATACATATGTAAATAAAGTAAGTGTATATAGCATGATTTTATATAGTTATATGAAATCGAGAGAAAATCATGAACAAAATAAAGTTAAGGGGCTTAAGTATGTAGAACATTGTTCATGAGTGTCATTCCATTCCACTTGCAATAGTTTCTATTTGCCTTGCCTCGTGTTTGCTTCTTTCCTTTATGCATATGATGAAGAGTGTGAGAGATAGAGAGAGATGTAGTTGAACAGTAGTTGGTAAGTTGGTTGGCCTGACTTGCTCTGACTTTGCTCTCCTTCCAATAATGCAATGACACTCGGCTCGTGGATTCAATTAGGTAGGTAGCAACTACTAGATGTATTTACTTTAGAGCGTTTGCCTATCTGAAAGACTGCAGAGCTACGTACAGAAGTTGCAAGTTGTCTACCTGTGCTCTTCCCTCTCAGTTGGTTGGCTAGTGCCTTATTCAAAAGAGGTTTAAATGTACGATAATAATAAGTAGAACGAAAGGGTTTTGTCTGCTTAGAACTGGAGCAGTGAGTGCTGAAGTTTTATAATAAAGGAGAGAATAGAATATTACGAGCTCTATAAATGCATGGCTTATAATGAGGTTTCCGAATTCACAACAGTCATGTAGCTATAGATTAGGCAAAGTTTGGAAAGAGACAGAGAGCAGTGGTGCTATAAGGTCGGGCAGATGAAAATTGGATGTGAGAGCAGAGAGAAAGAAGAGAGGGAGAGGAAAACAAAGTGAATCGTACAACAAAATAGCAAAACAACTTGAAGCAACAGAACAGAACAGAGAGTATTGTAAAACCCTATGGAATTCCTTATACTGCACTGCTGTACATGTGAAATAGAGTTAGAGAAGGGAACCTGTGAGCTAAGTTCAGTCTTATGGCCAAGTAAAGTGAAGTAAGGCAAAGTAAACAAATGTAACATGTCAGGTAACTAAATATATGAGGAGGAGAGGAGAGTCGTTCACAATCAGAGCAATGAAATGTAATGCAATGAAAGGGACTGATAGAAAAAAGCCTTAGCTTCCATTATTATTGCCTTGTTAGTTGTTTGGATAGAAAAGCAATGGGAATCTATAGACACTCAATAGTGAATTGAGGTAAGTAGTAGTAGGAGAGCTATAGAAAACTAATATATTTATGTAGACAACTACTGCTCAACTAATATAATAAAATGAGCTAGCCATGAAACAGAGAGATAAAGAATAATGAGAGGCTTAGGTAGTTACGTTGCTAGATAGATATTTACTGGGAGATATTAGAGAGATAACTTGGTTGCCTATTGGTTCGTAATCTCAAATCCTCTCCTCTCATTCTCTCAACATAAAATATTTACTTCACAAAGGAATGGTGAAGCACAGGAGAGCAACTATAGCAGAGTTTTTATTCCTTTTCCCACGTCACTCACTCACAGACAATCATTTCTATCGAAATCTGAACTTGATATAAGGAACAGAATCTAATATACATTTTTTTTGTTCGTGTGCTGTGGCTCTGGCATTCTATATGTTGCTTTGCTCCATGAAAATATGAATGAGGTACATGTGTTTCTTGTTCTATGATAATAAACGTAATAAATAATAGAAATTCCTATGTATTTATGGCTGTTTTTGGTTGTGCTAAGCTTCTAAGCAAACACATAAAATTAAGTCGAACAAAATGATGTGCCTGTGCGAAATTGTAATATTTTATGCGGATAATGATTGTGAGATAGTTGTTGGAGCCTTTTTCTTTCAATTAGGCACAGTATAGTGATTACATAATAATAATAGATTATAGCAGTGTTCTGCTAACTAATAGTAGTGTGAGAGAGACGCTAAAAAACAGTTTCTGATGGAATGTGAAATGGTGGCGTGCTTTGCTTCACATCGTCTGTGTCTACATGAGTTTCTGTGTTACACGACTAGCAATATCTTCAAGTTCTAATGTTTTAGCGTGTTTATTACGCTAGGATGTTCTCTCTTGCATATACTTAGTTAGACATATGTTGTTGGAGAGAAGAAATGATATTTGTTCATTTCATTCTATTGCCTATAGAAAGTGTAGCACTTAGTTATTATTACATCACATTTCAGAGGAGCTCTTTAGAAATTCGTAGCAATGTGGAATGTACGTGTAATGCAAGAGTGTAAAAAGTGGGGAGATTCTATAAAGAGCTCGCCTCACATCACATAACATAACTAATATTTATTTGCATGATGACTCCTCTAATCTAAGAGTCTATGGAGCCAGTAATAGAAGCTTAATGGATAATGGCACTTTATTTCGTTGAGAAGGAGGCTGAAGCTGTGAGATTAAAGGAAAATACGTTGATAGAAAGGACGAGGAGCGGAATGGGTTAGATTGTTCTCATTGTGCATCTCATCTAATGTACTGACTTAGACTAGATGAATGAAGGAAGCACAATTATTTAAATAGCTCTTACATTAGGAGCCCCATTAAATAGCTGCCGAGAGAAGTTCCTTTCTGCTACAAAAAGGCAGAGATTTTGATTTGATGCCAAGCTTAGGGAAATGCACACAGTGATCTATATATACATAGCACTTGATACTATATGTTAAGTATACATAGATATAATATTATAAGAGTTATCCGTTAACGAGTAGCTATTCCATATTGAATATTACCTCCAGAACAGATAGATAAATGCACGCTGCATAGTTGCATAGCTCCGTGGAGAAATACATACATTCGCTACATACTGAAATTAATAGTCGAGAGTAACCTATATATAATTGTAGTATTTAACTACCTAGTTACTTTGCTCCGTTGTTTTTCATCCTTATGCTCTGTACATACACACACCCTGACAATAAATGTCTCCTAACGGTCTGATTCTAGCAAATGGTTATGTAATACGTGTTATCTCACTATATGCACTAAATGACATATAATCTTATCTCGTGTACTTATTGTAAACTGTCCAAAGTGATCTAATATAATGGTGATAGTGGCATCCGGCTTGAACTTCTCCCTCTCTCTAATTAATTATGAGAGTCGAGCCAGTATGAAAAAGAGAGCGGAAGGGAAAGGAAATGAGATCAGAAGAAGATGACGGGATAAAATGCACTTCCTAAAAGCAATTGTAAATAGGACGAGGAAACTAGTAGAGGAAAAAGAGGAGAAAAATTAAAATGTAGCCGAGATCTCTTTTGTTGTCCTGATATTGAGTGAGCCAGAAAAAGAGAGGACATCATCCCAACTCAGTTTTTATCTTCCTTCTGCCCTCGTTGTCCTGTCTCAATCCTAATACTCTCCTTAATGCACCCATTGTATTCCCTTCCTACCATCTCTATTACCATAATCTACACTGTTTAGAACTGCAGATAACAAGTTAGAAAAATTCCGAGGGGTTTCTACACAGAATGACATGAAAATACAAGAGCCATGGCCCAGAATCGCAAAGCATTAACAAAAAACATGGCAAAGCATTAATGCTATCAGTTCAGCTCAGTTCACCTCTTTTTTATATTGATATTAGATGGAAAAGAAGGAGAGAGAGAGAGAGAGACGGAATACTGGCTTTTGCATGTCCTGATATCAGATGTTGTTCTTGTCATGTTCTTTTTCTATCAGAATACATTGTCTCGTTATAATTTACTATATTCCTTAATAGCAAGACATAATTTATTTACAAAGGACTCTGTAGCACTAAATAAGTAAACTTCCATCCATTCGTTCCGATCTGTGTAATTAATGTGTTTATTTTGCAAGGCACTTTTTCTCACTACTTACGTTCAGAGTCAAAGCTATAAATTAGATATCATTATAGGTAATATGGGCAAGTCGAGAAAAACAGACATGCAATGCAATCACAATCATACAAGACAAAACAAGTCAGAGACTTAACTTGTATTATTAGAAGGATATTATGGAAAGGCATGCCAGAGTCATGCTCGCTATTAAACAAACCGAGAAAATAACAAGCACACACACAGAGCTAAGCACGAGCAATTCATTCATTATATTTCCCATACGTTTCTTAATGTCTTTAATGTCTGTGTAAGTGCAGTTATCATCCTTAGAGCTATATATCGCAAATAGTCTAATCTCTATCCACTCGCTCGCTTGCCTTAACATTGAGGAGAGGCGTCCGATTTCTATTGTTATTAATACTTTGTTCCGTCTTTACATCAATTACACGATTGTACATTATGCACCAGCACTTAAGATCTATGCATACAATGAAAGTTAACTACATCGTTCAACATCTCTGTTTACTAAATACGTGCTCATAAAAGAATCATGTTCCTACATTAGATTTGGAAACGAATCATAGGTTTAAATGCACTCTGGGCATATGGCATTAACTATTATTATATTATTATTCCTCATTAAATTACATTACCCTTGCTTTTTCCCTTCATTCTATTTATGTTTTAAATTATGGCTTATTAAAGACTATGAATCCTGAGTGCATTCTTATGGGATGACGCAGGAGTGGATACGTTTCGTATGATGCAAAACAAAAGGGATTATTATGCAGTACTTAATATTGGATTTAATGCTTGCTGTGTGCATCGTGTCTTGTAATAAGCTCTCTTATTGTTTTGCAAACAATATGGGTCAAAGAACATTGTGAAGTATAGAAGTAGATAGTATAGAGTCAGTTAAAACACAATGCATATATAGACATAATATATTGTTCTTAATAGTATCTGTGATAATAAAATAGAAAACAAAGGTTGCCTGTACTCATTTAACTGAGAATGTATTTACTGAAGTTTAAAGGCCAGTCGGCACTCTTAGTCTAATAGAGATTAACAGATAGATTTGAATCAAATCAAATCAACTTTAATAGAAAACGAGTGCTGTGTGTGGCTCTGCATTTTCTATTAGCTACACTACACTAGCAATCCAATGGACGCATGATTATATTAGAGATAACTAACTAAGTGTATTAAAGTCTTGCATGCATGTAGATTCTGTTCCCGTGAATGGCAACTATAATAATTACTGCAGTGTGAGTGGTAAATGTAATCTATATACATAGTAATTCTAGTCGGACTATTTCCTCGGCTCAATAGATATATGATAGTAATAAAATATGAGAATGATGTACCTTTTGGTGGAGTGGATGGCTCGGCCGAAGAAGATGTAGGGAGACCACACACGCAGAGAACAGTAAGAAAACGTATTAGAGCCACTTGCGCCATGCTCTTTAACTAATAGCTAACACTCAAGGAAACATATAGTAAACAGTAGTAAACAGACTCTTTTCTCCTCTCTGCCTCACAAGAACAATGCTAATGAGATTATTATGATAATAATAATAATATCGAGATGAGTACGACTGGAGTAGTGAAGAGGGGCTGGAGGATTCGAAGATTATCAGATAAGTTGCACTAATAATTACTGGTTTATCATTAGCTGTTTAATTCTCCCTACACAGCAGTTTAGATGCACTGAGAAGGAATGGTGATGATTGAGTATACAGGGGAAAACCCTCTTTGATCCTCTCTCAATATGATGATCCACTTGACTAATTAAACTTTTGTTTATGGTCTATTGTTCGAGCTTTACGGCTGAAATTACAGGAGAGCACTAGTTAGAATTAGCTCGATGAGTCCGGCAGACTACGTGCCACAGACACTTGGAAATAAATAACAAAAACAAACCGTACGTATATAGGAATATTTATGTCCTTGTAGGCTACTAAATTATATTTGGCTATCTCACTAAATGCTAATACTCCACATCCACTGTAGGTGTCATGTAGTAAACAGTAAAAACTTCTCGCACAAAATACGATCCTTTTCTAAGTACACACGACTCTCTCAAAGACAATCGTAAATATAAGGGAAAACTAGGGAGTAACTCTGGAATAGCAAGTTGACGACACTATAAATACTGTCAGTTACTTTTACTACTGTTACTAAATGACAAGGCTCAAGTTCTTCCGCCTTGTTAAAGATCTCAGCAGAATGATTCACTTCTGATGTGTAATACAATAAAGTGAGAGAATTACTGTACAGATGTTTTCTGTGAGTGTCACTTGGATATTGTTGTGTTGCAGGAGGCACTTTGGAGATTATCTTAAGACACACTTCCAAAAACTGAAAAGAATTTTATCTATTCTCTTGTCTCACTATTCTCTTTAAGATAAATTGCTGTTGTGTGATGAGGGCTTTTATTATAGCATTTAACAAGTTCCTATAATGGAATTTATTCTCATTTAATATGTGTGCAATGAGGATAGAAATACGATAGGGTGTTTTATATGTAGATAACTTTGTGTGTAAGTAATAGGACGGCAAAAGTTCAACTGGCAGAGAGTGAATGTATGAATGAATCAATGAATGAATGACATGACATTAGCACACTTGTCTGCTATTTGTAGGTATAATATAATGACAACACATTACAAGGCACATTAAAACTCGGTCATTACATACAAACATCAGCATAATGTTGATATTTAATGCTCAAAGTAAATCGCTTCGTAATTCTATTTAGTCCAACTCACTATAAATCTCTATATCTATCTATAACATCTATAGATGTATCTCTACTAATCAAGATGTGCTGTGTTATATCGTGTTACTCCTTGCACTATTTACTGTACTCTCCTACATTTCCGATTGCATTGATGCAGACAAATATAGTAAATAGAAATCAAAAGAGTCTAGTTGCACTGCCACAGTCCTGTTTTAATGGCTAGTTTAGATTTAGAGCAGTCAACACTCGACAGTATAGGAGTTGTAGTGTAGTGTGTGTGTGTGTGGTGTAGTTTGGTGTGGGCAGATCAGAGATAAACACACGCTTTCAAGTTTCTCTTCCTTTGCTCCGAATTTCGGTTTTATTCCTAGCCTCTGGGGAATGTGATCTGTTTTTCAGTTCACTACAATTCGGCTTACATCAGAGTCTCGACTCGTCCCGACTAAGCTTCTGACTCCAGAATCCAATTCGCATGAAAAAGAGAATAATAGGAGGAATCTAGTATAACAACGAGAGAGAGAGGATGTGGTGGTGGTTCTAGAAAAAGACAGGAGAGGAAACTTATTGAGATATTATGTAGTAATCGTATGTAATTGGACTGGAAGAAGGGAGGTAGCGAGCTGACGCTAAGTCCAATTTAATCCAATGTTATGAGGATAATTGTAATTAGAGTGTGAGGAGAGGACAGAAAGGGCTTATATAGTTGCGACTCTTGAGTGACGTGACGTCGCCAACTTTGAAGTGACTTCGTATTATAGCAACCAACGCAAGGAAGCAACAGTGAACAAAGTCTATTATGTTGATGTTGATGAGAATGATGCTCTGAAGGAGGTGACGCTAAGGACGTAAAATTATAATTACTCTGCTGTCGTCTCACTGCACTATTTCTTTCCAGAGTCTCTCTCTCCCTCTCACACAATGTCTTCGTTGTTTTAGTCTCAGATTACTTTTTACAGCAATTTTTATTTGTTTTTTTCCTAAGTGTTTAGCTAACGTAGTTGATTAATTTTAAGTAATTAATTCAATTGAACAAAGAGTGCATTTGGCTTTCTTGTTTTTCCCCTCTAATTTTTCCCTTCAGTTTTAACCAGTAGGCTTTTATTTCGCACAGTCGTGGAATTTAAAGGCCACGAAAAGTCACACACAGACAGGGAGACACAAACAAAATTTATCCTGAGGAATGTTGCTCTGTGTGTGTGTGTGTGTTCGTAAACGAAGAAATATTCTTATGTGGAGTAGTAAGTATTACTAAGTTGTGTGTGTTATGTAAAGACAGATCTGAGCTGTTATGTCCTGTTCTTGGCTTCTGTTGTTATCTGACTGAAAAGCAGATGGATTGCCGATTGCTACTTATGTATACTAGTAGACAGGGCAGAGAGTATAGGATGATGGGATGCTGTTTTCCTATAGCGTTTGGCTTCCCTCTTGTCTTGTGTAGATGGATGGAGGTCGTTCGAGCAAACAACCAAAGCAACTAAAGTGCAGGAAATTAGTATAGCACCATAACGTTGCGCATTGCACTAACACACACACACGACTCTCTTTTTCTGGCTCACAACAACCTACTCAAAGATTGCACTGTCCTACGTACGGCTAAACACATATACTACCCAAAATACATATGACTGTGTATGTAGGAGTATATGAGAGCTAGGCGGCCGGCAGCGGCTGTTTTGTTTTCCAGTTGCTTGCTAGCTAGCTGGATGGCCAGCAATAAAAATCCGATCGGATCAGAAAAGCACTCGCCAAACTGAAGTTGAGTTAGTCAGCCGAGAAAAATGGGGATGAGTTCATCAGCTAATTCTGACTGACTGAACTGCTTTATCTTGAGTGTGACTCTAGTCAGACTATCTCGAGCAATGCTGATGTACTTGGCTAATGTACCTATCTGGATTGAATAGCAATTCGAGGATTCAATCCAGTTCCAGGCTGCCTCAATAATAAAACAAACACTCACATCACATCTAAATCACATCCACATTGCATCATATCTCGACTCTCTCTCTCTATTTGTGTATGTATGTGGATGAGGATGAGATATAGGAGTAAACACAAATACACCGTACGTAGTAGTAGTAGAGTAGTAATAAAGAGCACAAATAGAGGAACTGCAAAGCACGTAATGTATTTATTTACGTAGGTATATCTGTTATCGTACAGATAGAGATGCTCTCTCAGCTTGACATAGCGTGTGACTTGCGTTTCAATCCCTCTCTGTTTCTATTCCCCGTAAATGTTTTCATAAATTGCAATTGCACATCCGTGGCTAATGCTCATAATGGATCTGACGAGATACTTTTCTTCAAGTTCACCCAAGATCTTTATTTAAGTGCTTTTATATTACGAGCTTAATATTACAAGTGTCTATGTTAATATATAGTACCTTAAATCTTTCTTTAGTGTACAAGGTTGCACAGAACTGTCAAATGAAAAATACTTGTATATATAGTGATGATGAGAGTTAAAAAAGAACACGAAGGAAACTATAGGACTGAAAGTGCTAATGAGACTAGGCTTGGACTTGTACTCGCTGACATGAGCAACTTGACTTGCTCAATAGAATAATAGATACAATAGAATTATAACTACAATACAATTCAATTCGAATCAAGATGCTTCTCAGAGATTGTCTTGTCTTATCTTGGCAGAGGATGATGATGTGATGGCTAGTTTACTTTATCTCTCACTCAACTAACAAATAACTAAGTGAGTGGTTTGCTTTAGTTTTGTTTAGTGATGATGTGACTCCTAGTCCAGACTTAGGCCAACTGAGTGTACTTTCTGACGAGTGCTGTAGTTGTATTGTATTAGCCTGGCTCTACTCTTAGCTATCAGCCTGTACTCTGTAAACGTCGACTAGTGGTGCATAAGAACTTTTGTGCCTCTAGCCAAGCCATACCAAACAAAACGAAACGAAAGTCAAGTAACTTCATCTGATGTCTTAGCCAAAGTAAGTAGGAGCCGAGCATATAGCTTAGCAGTAGTAGTAGTAGTAGTAGTGCCAAGGAAAAGATTCATTCCCCGTGTACTACGGCTTAATGTGAACTCACTCACACATACTCTCATCGAAGAATACTAGTTGTGTGTGTGTGTGTTAGTATTTAACATTGGTAGCCTAATACACGTTCTAGTTGTGACGAAACAGAGTTAAATGCAAAGGAAAGAGATTCAAAGAGCGGGTTAGTGAGCAAACACTTTTCCTTTCCACCCCCAATCCCTTTATTCTCCTCTGCATTGTCTCTATTCATTTGACTCTTTTCTGTTGTGTGTGTGTGTGATGTGATGTGATCCTGATATTCGGTCTCATATCATTCACTCTCATGTCAGTTTACCTCTGTTACACACACAGACCATCATCTACACATTTATTTCATCACTAAATATTATTACCAACATGTGATCCCCATTTCCCTATAGGATTAGCCATGAATTTTTAATCTCTCTCGCCTCCATTCAATCTATACGAGAGCCTGACTGAGAGCCAAAGCAAAGCAATCACAGCACATCACTTACCACCACACCAATTTATATCTCTTTTCCCATTGTGTACTATTTCTATGTATTATTCATTTTATTTCATAGCTGCATTTAATGAGAATGTGCAATGCACGAGTAATTCAATTCATACCTGTCGGTTGGAGTAATCCTGCCACGTTATTCTCTCTCTTAGCCTTTCTGCTCTGTGTAGATAGTTGTGAATTAGCCAATCTTAGGCTCTGTTCTGTCCGACGGAGTTAGCTACGAACTATTAGTATGACTGCATACTTGCTTAATACCTATAGGACGTGCATCTAGTATAAAGTGAACTTAACTGAACTCACGAATGTTAATGCTTAGAGAAGAGCAAACACAATAGTACCATACAAACTGCATTAAACTGTCAAGTGCTGCATTTCATATTGTAGGTTATTTATCTATCCTCTCTCTCTCTCTCTTACTCTATCTATACAGAATATAATATAAATACTTCATTTATAGAGGTGGGCAACTTATAGCTCTTTGACTTTATTACAGGTATACTCAGAGAGTTATAAATGTGTATTAGAGATGTTGTACATGTGTTAGGTACCTCTTCATTATTTGAATTGCTCTTCTGTCCATAATAAATCCTCACAAGATATTATTCGCTTACTCAAGTTATTTTATGCCAAGGTGTGCTATGTTCGTTACATTATTCTCAACGTACTTTCGTGATATGATATGATGTGATAGTCGGCACAGTATGCAATGAATGCCATGCTATTCCCCACAATCATAATATCTATAGAAGAGGAGCTTGGCCTGTTTTTAGCCAATCCAATGCAAAATCTAAAGCTATAAGCAAGCCATGCTGATTAGATTAGTGGCAGACATCTATTCATTGCCCTACGTGTGAATGAATCATCTGTTGTTCTTTTTGATAGAGGAGCTTAGTCTTTAGCTTATCGTTAGCTTATGTTGGCTCATTTACTCGCATCATATCACATCCCAACCATCAGCACAGATTACGGACACAGAACTCAACCAGCTGAAGCTAATGTAGAGTGGACCTGCACCGGACCACACCTATCTCATTCCATCCATCTCTCTATACAGTCAAACTAAAGTTAGCAAAATACAAACACTCAATTCATTGTCCCATTATTACTTACTGTACACTATAAGGAATTATAATTGTCTATAAAATATTATTGTAGTAACTACATTATAGGATGATATATTCCTGTTGGTCCTACTATTTCATGAACTAGCAGAAGTGTTTTCATTTAGCATTAGCTATGGCTATAGCTCTCTTTCTAAATTACAAAAGTCATAGTCAAATTCATAGATCATCCCATTATGAGTAGACCTTGCTCCTCACATTCCTATTTGCATAAATGAAGAATAATCATATAATGTACACCTAGTTCACTTCTCTTCAGCTCACACAGTTCACTTACATTTCTCTTGAACATAACAAAACAGTCCAGAGCGCCATAGGGCAGTCCAACGCAAAACAACAGAGAAGTTGTAGAGGGACGGTCCTGGGAGTCGTTTAGCAATTTAGCATTCGCATTAACACAAAGATATTCTACTATAGTCCTTCATAATAATAACACACTACTATATTATTATTCTCTATATCTATATCATTATTATAGGTTTTGGTGAGTGAGTGTATAAGAGGGGAACCTTGCTTTATTTACCATTCTAGTAGAATCTGTAGTAATAGTAAATGTAAAGTATGCATGTTCTGTTCACCACATTGTTGTTTAGTAATAAGTACGACCTGGCCACTAACTAACTAATGAAGCTACATAGCATACCTATATTTATGTATGTACAAATGATACTATGGAAAATGTAACTATTCTATATATGTTCATGCATGTAGGGTTTAATTTTCTAGTGCTAGTGTTATTTTCGATATGCTTTTACCTATTATTTTGTGATCTTGGCGAGGCTCTCCTCTTCCTTTTCCCCACAAAGACTATCATAAACTAATGGGAGATAAAAGGATAGTAGAAAATGCAGAGAGGCATTCGTGAATATGAGGAGACAAGAGAGATGATGACGTTGCGGCGGCACCAGTTGTTACCAAAATCCGCCTCTCTCTACGTTACAATACAAACTTATACAAACTACATATATAGTGAGCACTGTGCTCCTACCAACACTTACACTCTTTACCTATAGGTATTCTGCTGTAACCATGCTATGCATTATTTACTGTTTCGGGCGCCTGACTTTGCATATCCGATATACTCACATATCCTCCAGCTCTCTATACTCTATTATCCTTTAATGCTTTCATTTATAAAGTTCGTTGAGTTTGCCTTGTCATGATGTTCCCTATCAAATATTCTCCGCCAACAACCAAAGCCAAGTCCAGCCAGTCCGCCAGAGCTTCTAATTACTTAGCATATAATATATAGTGCCAAATTGTCCTCTCTCTCCGATCCCATTTCTAGGTACACATAGCATATGCACACCTATATCTTCTCAGATTCCTATGTTTTGGCTCCAGAAACCAGAATCATCTCTTGTTCTATGTAAATGTGAATGTTTAGTTTAAAATTTAGCCAAGCTCACAAAAATATATACATAGAACCTGCTATACAATCTATAGAATATTATTATTATTATAAGGCATATATCAGCTAATAGTTTATTTCCAAGCTTAAACATTAATAGCTATGCATATTTATATGACAGTAAAAGGAAAAGGAAGAGGATATCTGGAGCGTTTCATCATTACACACACAGTAGCACTAGGGATAATATTTATTAGCATGTTATATTTTGCTCCTGTACCACTTTCAGATATTTCCGTCCAGAAAATAGAGTCACCAAGAAGGAAAGGAGAGGCACTAATGTAATTCTATACACACAACACACATAAGGCTTTGTTTATTGATGTTGATGGAGGAGCCGAGGCATCGTAAACCTTCAGACTGAGGAAGAATAATAACAGAGCATATTAAAAGTGCACTGCAACTTGCCGAGTGATGATGATATCTTATCGGTTCTTTCTAAATATCCTATTTGGATCATGTCCCAAGGTTCCTCGCCTATATTTGGGGCAAAGTGCATCCCTAACATACTCACTCAACACACGACAGCAATCGCATATAGCAAATATGGATCTTGTATTGCCTATAGCGAACACATTACAAGTCACAACAAGGCAAAAAAAGGTAAATTCCATTTTCACAAATCTGTAACGTGACATTGTATATAGGAGATAATGCTTAGTTCGCATTTGTTATCATCATGTCATGATATACACTGTAATACTAGTAGCTAAACTCATGATCACTCATTGTCAGCTAAAAACCAAAAAAACGGGGAAATAAAAGAGTCTTTATACTCGATCTGTAGTATTTAGTAAGATAGAAGGGAGTCGAGAGCATTAAGTTAAGCGAAGACAAGTCAAGTGTTGTCGTTTTCTGTGTTCTTCTAGTCGGAGAATAGATTAAATACAAAACAGTTGACTAGGGAATCAAGTCAACGCACATGTAAGTTACATCATTTGCTAGTGATGTGCAAGGAGTAGTATTTAGTTGGGAGTGTGTTCCTAGTACAGATCATCCGGCCAGAATCTGGAGTAGAATGCAAGCGATGTGAACTATGCAAAAAACTGATGTAATGTAGGGTAGGAGGATGTTGGCTGATTTGATCTTTCTCGTCCAATTCTCTTTCCCTGTTCTCTGCTAAGCATGTAGCCGTCACATTATCAATTCGCTCAGACTCTCCTACTCTACTCTTATACCCTACACTTACAAATCCTCTACTCTACACACTACAGTAGCAGTGACATTATAACTTACACTTATAAAATACTATCCAACACACTCTAATATCTCTATTTGTATCGATTGCTTACTCGGATTTACTAGTATACCTACACTACACGCTCTTCTCACTTTCCTTTGCTTTTTCAGCTTACATTTACGTAGCATGTGTGTCGTAGGCCAATAAGGAATTTAAAACATTGTATTTTCAAATTCTTAAAATAGTTATTTTCCACTACAAACAAAGTATATTCGACCTATCATTTTTATTACTAGATATAAAAGGTGGAAAAGTTGAAAGTGTAAATTGATCTCATTTTAATGCTCAGCAGAACTGAATTTGATCTTAGAGGGATATTTAGTTTAGGCGTTATCTGAGGAATAATTAATAGTGTCCGTCGAGCTAGATGACTGATTTGTCCAAGACATATATATTTGAAAGTATAGTCTGGTTTTAGAGATATATTGAAGTATAAAGTAGCTCCTGGTATATGAGTTCACAATGAGATCTTTTCTAGCAAGGAAATCCAATCGAGAAGCACTCGAAAACTGAATCTCGGATCATTCTCACTTTATCCCAAGAGAAGTGAGTGGAGGAAGAAGGCAACAGATCCTTTTAGTGGAGTCATAGGAAGGGAATGTCTATGGAGACTGCACAGCTGTAGTGTAGTGGAGTATTTCGTGGGGATTGCAATAGAAAATGCGACCTCGTCGTGTGTTCTTCCTCCTTGGGTGACACTAGGGTCTTGTCCTCGTCTCTCCTCCATTACTCTTCTCATCTCATCTCTATCCTATCTATTTAGGCATCTCCTCCACTTTTACCCTCTTTTACATGACTCAATTTCATTTCTGAGGATTGCATTGCATTGGCTTCTCTTGCTTTTTCCTGGCTGAAGACTTTCCAACTCGCTCTCTGTCTTATCTTCGGACGCACTTCCACTCTCTTTCTATCATATCAACTGTAGCATCCTGAGAAGAAATTCAGACTTGACCGTATCATCCTATCTCTGCAAGTGGAAGTTTGAAAAAGTGAAAAGGAGTGCCATCATGGCCTACCATGCCATTCACAGCCCAAATAGCCTTGTCTTGTCACTTGCGGGCTTACTCAGCTACTTCTCCCTACTTTTCTTGTCTACCTCACAAATCTTTCACTAAAGGTAACTAGTAACTACATGCGTGTGTGCACACCGATTCACCACTACCTCCGACTCCGACTTCCATCTTCCCTTACTACTCTCTCTCTTTACAGTCTTTAGCACTACCTACCGATATGGAATTTCTATTTCAACCATTTCCCAAAACTTTTACCCAATTTACATCTACCTAGCATAAATTAACAGATATTTACAGTCCTACAGGCTACAAAAGTTTACTAAATTTTACATATTGTAATTACTCCCAGTTTAGATAGACAATTTACGGGAAAATCTTTGTTTATTTAACGAATTGTCAAGTTGTCAAATGCTACGTCATAGATATATTAAAAACGTAATCACTATTTCCATATCAGTTTGACATACTTTGATTTGGTGGGACTTGAAGTGAAATTGAGTTTAAGAATAAAGTAGGAATAGACAGATAATTCAAAGTAATGAATGAATATTGAAAATAAGAAACCCTGTAAGATAGCATGAATGTTGCACTGATTTTGTTCCACTTCTGCCACATGGGATTCTTAATATGTTGCAGAGTATCGTAATGTAATGTAGGTACTTAGGTAATAAACGCTAATAGGATATTTGCGTGCATTCTGCTCTACAATCCGAAATAAATCAGTTTTAACGAAGGCAAAATAAGTTAAATGAGAGTCACTAGTGATTTAATCCTCCCATCTTGTCAATTTAGAAAAACGAAGTTAGTTTTCCTTATTGCTACTGCATTGCATGCATAGTGTCTATAGTAGAGAGATAAAAATACCCAGTAGATTTTGCATTCTAAAGTAACATGATGTAAGTAAAGACGTACGTACATTTGGTAGATAGGTGCAATTGTTGGAGGATGATATAAGCTTATTAGATGGATGCACTATCCCATTTTGTATGCTATAGGAAAAGTAAAAGAAGATTTTTCTAGAAAGCTATGCTTTTCATTGAATGCAGTGAAATGTATTCTTGCTAAGTAGGATGGATATAGATAGTGGCTTTGATTTAGTTTCTTTTCTGTATATTAGAAGAGTAAGAGTAGTATGTATGTAGTGGGGACTGTAGTACATAAGTTTTCTTTCTTTGCCTCTCCGACTTCTTCCTCTTGTTAAAATTCTCTTTTCTCGTGTGAATTCTTTCTTTGCATTAGATCTCTTAGATCTCCTTCATTCTCTGTTAGAATGAATTGCAATGCGGTAGAGTGCAGGCTGCTGCAGTGCCATTTCCTTCCTTTCTATTCAACATATATCGGTGTACATATCCATATACATAGGTGGCTTATGTAGAGAGAGAGAGAGAGAGAGAGAGAGAGTAGTTGATATATTGCAAGTGCTCGTGATTTGACTTGGTTTAGCTTTCTCTTCATATATGCCGGATTTTGTATTTCCACATCATTCTATTCCCGTTCTATACGTATTTGTAGTACATGCGATGTATTTGCTGTACATAGTTCGTCTATTTGTGTACCTTTCTTCTCTCTTTTCTGACTGGAAGTGATATGTAATGTAAACGACAAGGCAAACTTGGTTTTCAAGACTTGACGTGTACATAGCACGTCAATTTGGAAAGTGCAATATAATGTAAAGGAAAAGACAGGAAAAGAGAGAGAGAGAGAGAGAGGAGCTAATGCAAAGTTGACTGGGTAAAGACTGTGTACTAGAAAATGTGCATAAAGAATTGCAGAAGAATACTAAAGTATTCATAATATGAAGTATGATGTAGGGAATAAGATAGAGGAAAGGTAGGTGGATCTATTCCTACTATTTATTTACGTGTTCTCTTAAGTTCTGTATTCAAAGGGAGTTTGTTTATGTGACAGTTGTAGTTCCCTTTTAGAATTACATCATAATACTCTCAAGTGTACAAATATAAACACGTTACTGCTTCGTGTACGTATATATTTGTGTACCTTTTCTGAGCTACACTCTGTTTGTATTTGCAGTCACATCTCTCATCGACTTTTAAGTTTTATTTTTTCTGTCACTGTCTTCTGTCCATTCAGTCCTTATCCTTCTATTTCAAAACTTTCCTCAGTTGAAACTATCTTTTTGCCAACAACAAACAATTTGACAGTGTGCAGAGCAAATGCAACATGGGTTGTTTAAATATATCTCCATTCTATTTGCATATTCTAAATTGTGTAGGATCTGATAGCCCTTTCTTACTCATGACACGCCGTCTCTCTACAAATACTGTACTCCCCCACACACTACACTTACCATTTGAAGAAAAGGAAATCCAAAACTGAAACTAACTAGCTAGGTATAAGTAAAATAAACGGGAATCCCAAAGAACTCGTGCATTCTCACTATTGACAGAATTTTCCAATAGCTCATCGTCACCTGACTTGGCGTAGTTTGACTTGACAAATAATAAATACACTTGGAAAGATTCTATTTCTATCTCCAGATCACATGTTCCTCTCTACTCACACCCACTCTTATCTCATACACTTATACACTACACAAGATTTTCATGGTACTTAGTTTAGGATACATGTTCAGTGAATTATGCAAGGGGATATTATTCGTTTCAAGAGCAGTGTAAATGTTTTGTTATGGGATGACGCGATTCTTGGCATTGTACAAATGCTGAGATCAGGAGTATGTACATATATGTATGTTTGTTAGCCTATGGGCTTAAACGTTAAAGAAATCCATTCCATTTAAAGATAGGAGGTCATGTTATGATGTTCGTGTTATAGTAATGTTTGACTAAGCATTCCTCATTTTATGCTACATTAGAAACATGCTCAGTGTGAGTTATGCAATAATGACGCCTAGAGTACCCTTTTACTTATATTATATTCATATACATGCACTAATAAGTAGAAACTTAACATCTGAAACACACTCACACTACAAAAGCATTTTTATGTGTATGCAGAATGAATGTCGAAGGAAAAACAAGAAAACAGTCAGACAAAGTATGCTACGCTATGTAGTTTAAGGAGATGTAAATGTGTTTGTCGATTAAATCTTTGACGAGCCAAGCTGTCAAATCAGCAAAACGAACCAAAAGCACTAATCCATACTAAAACGAAAGCAAAGAGCGGCCCGACGTATCATCATTCCTAAACAACAGACTTGGATGAGAGTTTAGTTTTCCTTCCGGCGTAATTAATAGATAAGAATCGGTACGACCTTGGACCATTGTACTGTACATAGTCGTGGGAGTTTACTTTTTGAATTTATGTGGATCCCTTGTCATAAGTGAATCAGTTGGTAAACTGAGCATCTATATTATTTATCTCTTTAATAAATATATAATGTAACTTCACGCGCTCACTAATTATTATGATTAAATTTTGAAGGGATTTAGGACTCTAAATTTCCTACTCAATCTAGTCTGTAGCTATAAAATAACGGACAAGGTAGACTGCTACGGAATTGCCTCAGAAGAAGGAGAAGAAGAAGAAGTATAGATTAAATATCATAGAGAGTCAGTGAATATCTAGGGGTAGGTACATGCTTTACAAACATCATCTTAGGGTTTAATATTTGTAAGATACTCTAGAAAATGGCTAATGAGATTCATGAGTTTATACATAAGAGAGTCGGGAAATGGAACTAGTCAAGACAAGACAGCCTTTGAGCTAAACGCTGAGGTGGCGGACAAGAAACAGACTATTAGTATATAATGAGATTCATTGTAGCTAAGGTCTCGGCGAATAAAAAAACGGGACAAACAACAAATATTCATAAAAACAGCTATAAGGATTCTGAGAAGGATGAACGATACGTTACATTGTTTCTGCAATTATTATATTACAAAGTTTAACATTTAAGAAAGGGGAGAGAGAGAGAGAGATGTACTTGTATGTACATGTCCTGCGTGGAATAAAATACATCCTAATAAGATACAAAAGAGAACAGAACTACTTGTTTTTCTGTTTTTATAGCTAAAAGAAAAATTGGAAAAGATAACGTAAATGAAGTAGGTAAGGATTTAATTGAGTAAGTAGGTACATGTGCATACATAAATAATATTACGTCTAAATGAAACCTATACGTTAATGTAATGTGTAATAGTCGAGAGACAGGAGCAGGAGGGGAGAAATCTCATGTTATTATCTACAGCTAGAGAGCTAAAAAATTTATATCTGCACAAAATTCTGCAGAGAGTACACGTACAGGGAAGTGTCTTTGTGTAAAGCATACGCTTAGTTCCCTTTGCGTTTGTTTCGTCTACGACTAAGTTAACTAGTAGATAATGTAGTAATAGCAAGCTAAAATTGCACAAAGACAGAAGGTGGATTTAGATAGAGATTTGAGTGGTAGTCAAATCCCTGAGGTTAGCGAGCAACAAACAACAAGCGAAGCCAACTAGCCAGCCCATCATCATCATCATTCTCAAATTAATCTCCATGGGCTGCTTATGCATGCTCATGAAAAGAGAGGAGAAGAAGAAGAGAAGCCGAGCGACTGAAGCTTCCAAGGATAATATTATAGAAAAGTCAAAAGTTTTGGCCTGCCTTTCTCATGTGCATGAATTACATTGGAGAGTAAGAAGAAGGATCTTGTAATAATGTTGGAGAGTCTGATACCAAACCATAAATAAATCAGAAGCTCGAATTAAAGTGCACAGATCCGCATTTTCTCATGTAATTACCAACTGCCTCTCTATATATTCCTTATTTACACATCTTCTTCTAAAAGGTGCTTCCCCTTCACTCTTTCTCTATCTCTCATTTAAAATGATGGGAAGACGTTAGGAAACTTTAGGATTTCATAGCGAATATAGAATTACAACATATATATTATAATAATCACATGAAACTCTTTTCTCCCATTTACGTCTAAGATTCAGTTTCAGTTTAGCGCTTGAGTGTAGAAAAGTTGGAGGAGGGAAAGGAAAATAGAAGCCCCTTATTTAATTTACTATTCTGTAATAATGCGCAGGAGGTATCTCAAAGGAGGAATGTTTAGGTATCTATAAAACTATCTTGGGATATCGTTTGGAACAGATTACACTTAAAATGCTTTGCCCCCTCAGAATCAGTTTAGGCAGAGATAATATAAGATTGTCTACTCGGAGGAGGCTTTGTCCTGTCCGACATTCATTTCAGCAATCCTACCTTAATTACATCTGGCCTGGACAAAACACATCTAGAAATACTAAGCTACAAAGCCAAGCAGGTATCTCTATTATTATCCTCCTGTAGGAAATGAGTGGAGACTGAGACTATCACTAGGAGTAGTAGTGAGCGAGAAACCTAACAAAATGCAGGGAAAAGGAATTCCAAGTCATTTCCAAACCTGGGCCTTGAAACTACAATGAAAGTATGTGGATGAGGATGGGCAGGAGATAAAGTTAGAAATATGAGATCGAGCATCAAAGATAGAATCCGAGGAATATATGGAGGGAAGTTGATTGCATTAGCATTACGAGTAATATACCTATATTTACTTGTTTTATAAAAGGTATTAGTCTAAAGTAGCTCGTAGATAGGCGAGATATCTCTATAAGATCTAAACGAGGCTAAAAGAGAGGAGCTGCATTCTAATATCAAACATGTAGCTACAGCTACGTACTTACTAATCAATAGAAAACTAGTGAGCACAGCTCGATTAGCTCTTCTCTCTACTAAATTATTATTTGCATGTAGTTTTTGCAAGTCCTGACTCTAATGTTCCCTTGAACAATCTCCCATTTGAAAGTATATCCAGTCAAAATCCTTAGTCTCTTCCCTAATTGTAAGTAATATTTTGTCTTAGGGCACTCTCCATGTGAGGTAGTAGTGCAGAGTAATATAGAAATTGAAATTCAAGGAATAATTCCCTGTAACAATGAGCATTGATTGTATTTACATATACTAATAGCAATAAATAATAGTGGTGGCATTTAGCTTTTCAGAGTTGCACTAGGTTGTTAGACGAAACCAGTTGATAGTTGGGCTATTTAATAAACAATCTTACGTTGTGCAGTGCACTGCCGATGAAGGAGCATTGAGCAGTGTGATATTCGAGGAAAGGCTAACTACAGAAGTGTTTATCTATCTCCAGTCAGCATTTGTGTAAAAGTGTAACACCTTTTTGTGCATCCACAGAGCTACTCAATTTGTTTCTCTCTCTCTCGCTCTATAGAGAGATTGTAAATTCATAGCCATGTAAATACATCAATATCTACTTTAGTTTGCTCCTCGAACAATTTCCTGTGAATTCAATTGACTTGGTTTGGTTTGTGTGTGTGCCAGAGGCAAAGTCTCCTCTCAGCTTCCCTTTATATACACACATATCCCATTTTGATATCTTCTCTGACAACAACTACAACTACGGTGAAATTCTTGATTCCTCACTCTTCTTCTTTTCAATTGACTTGACTTTGACTGGATGTCGGAGAATAGCTCATGTCTTTGTTTTTTTTCCTTCTAAATGTAACTCAGCAGAGGATGTATGTATATATAGGAGGAGGGAGGCTGGAGAGTCACAAAAGAAGTGTTGAGCAAAACTACATAGCATTAGATTAGATTAGACAAAGAGTGGTTGAGATGAAAAAACACATTAGAAATGCAAAGAGTCAACCTAATTCTCTCCTTGGAGGTGCTCTAATCATCAGCCCTTCGTGCTCCGACATAAAATTATGTGCGGATCAAAACTACTTTTCAGTGGCACCTAAGGAGCCGGGTCCCATACAAACCTCCATCTCGTAAGCTCAGGGAGACACCTATATAATTATACTCCTTTCCGATGATATACACAAGTAAGTAGCTATCTGAAGACGATAGAAATTCACAGGACGTCCCAGCACTCACTCTCCTTCTACTATTTCACAAAGAATAGCCAACTAGACAGATATGCACATTTAAATAGCTTCGTAAAACAGGGAGAGCTAAGAAATACAGTGAAATCAAGGGATCATTGTAAGCAATGCTCACTACTTTTATATTATTATATCTCTATGCCTAACTCACACATAATATTAAGATTAGACACAGTCCTGCTTATTACTTTACGTTGGCAGCTATAATTAATGAGTGAATAAATGGATCCTGGAGCCATTAGTTGTCATGCTTTGGCTAAAGCCTAGCCAAGTCAACTGAAGAAGTGAAGGGAAGTCGTCAAGTGAGCTGAAACTCAAACTGAAAGTCAAGTCAACGGCAGCCAACTTTTCTGCTCTGCTCACTTCTCTTTGTAAAGGTTGAAACTCCTCCATGCTTTTGTTCTCTCTAAACTCTTAGCTCCCAGAAAAAAGTCTATTACGTAAAAATGGGAACACACAAGAATCCTTATCTGTGTTCACTTCTTCTCTCTCCATGTGTATCTGTCTCTTTCCAATTTACCTCAGTCTTTCAAATGAATTCTCATCAACTTGCTCCTTTACATTTCCTTCTCTCTCTCTCTACTAACTTATAAACAGAAATATATTATAAGTCTTCCCTCCATGTACTATTGCCCTCCAGTACTTCCAAAAAAGGATTCCTCTCTACTAATACTAGCACACTGTCTCACTTGTGATTACGTATTTACAAGAACTAAGAATATTAAAACCTCTATATTATTTGTTGACTCTTCAAATATCTCCATTTATGTTTATAATAGAAAATTATGTAAAAGTTGTAGGCGGAGGATGCTATGATGTTTGTTGGTCTTTTTGTGAGAGATGATGAGATATGAGATAGAGTTTCTCTCGTATATGTAAATAGAGTTACCTCATTTCTATGTCGTGACCTTAGAACGCGTTACGGATGTACAGAAATAGCGCGCTCCCTCCTTCCTCTCTCTCTCTCTCTCACGTCACATCATCAGCCTCAGAAAATCACAACTGAACCGAAATAGAAAAAGACAGAGGCAAAAGGCTGCTGAACTAGTTGGAGAGGGGAATTTCCGTTTCCAGAGAGATGATGTAGATGCATACGGGCAAGTTGATTAAAAAGCGCAAAGTCAAAGCTGATTTTATATTTGCCTCACAACTACAACAGCTTATGGCTCATTCACTGTAGAGCATGGGGTTCACCTCATTTGGCTATTCAACCACGCTTGCTCCCATTAACGACTAACTGGAAAATGAGCAGCTCCTCTCCTCTCAA
>JAAAYG020000795.1:0-33151 GCA_009936455.2 Tomocerus minor
ATTTTGCTCATTGCATTGTTTGCTAGTAATTTCTAGTGAAGAGTAAGAAGAGCATTGAGTCACTTTTTACTTTTCTCGGTTCATTTGATATAATTTTCGGGTTTGTCAGATTTACTATTGTCAGCAGCAAAGCTCAAAACAGTCTGTTTTATTCCAATCGAACGTTATTATAGATAGGTATGTATGTATGTATCTATGGACAGAAAATAACACCACTGTCATTGCAGTATTAAATTGCTCAATCGTTTCACGGGAAACTTACGTAAGAGTGCTATACATACAAAAAAAATTGAGTAGGCAGTGAGGTAATTGTACTCAGCTTTAAAATTGGTTTTAACTGAATTATGTCCTTCGTTCTTCCGCTTAATTATAACTGTTATCTGTATTGGCAATTGTATCTTAAATCATTTCTACCGTTAATTCTGTTGGGAAAGTAAAAATTGATCATGTTTATGTTCAGGGCTTTAAAAAAACTTGTATGCATCACTTAGCACTTTCTAAAGGAGCTCTTCGGAAGCGAGAAAGACAGTGACTACAAAAGTTTAGTACAATAATGTCTCTTGGTTAACAATTTCCAAACATTGTCAGTCTGTAAGGCAAAAAGTAGATTATTCATTATCAACAAATTAGATAAAAAAATTGTCATCCATAGTCTACGATTTGTTGTTAGCATTAACAGGGGGGATGGAATGAAGAGGTCCGAGAATGCGAGTAAGCTTGCAATTAAATGTCGGTGTTTAGTGAAGTATTATTAGTGCTGAGTAGGAGTCGGTGTATGAAATTGACATTTTGCGCAGTGTTTGCAGTGATGAGGTTTTGAGTAGATCTGCGGCTAAGGAATAAATAGTTGAGAGGCAGTTCTGCATTAGGGTTGGCAATAAATTGCTGTCAGTCGTCAGTGGGGATATGGCGGTCTAAGAAGAGCCCAGTTAGTTGTGTTCTTATCCAGAATGTATAATCACATTAGTGTGAAATTCAAAGGATCGCTCGGTGTGCAGAATGCAGAAGCAGTCGTCGCAGAGAAAACATAAAAATATTATAATGTAAAGTCGTTGAAATTTGAACTTGTACAGTTGTTCGCAGTTATGATGTCTTGAGAATCTGTAGAAGAGCCTTCCTTATCTCTCGCTTAAAATTCTTTCAAACAGCAGGATGGAGTCTGTAGAAAATTCAAGTGGTAAAGTTAAGTGAAGGAAACCATGAGTTGGGATCTCTCTAATTAGGTGCTCATCGTGAAGAAGTTCTTAGACGAAACTTTTCACAAGTACTGCAGTTACTCCTGGTTATGTTATAACAACTCTTATTCACCAGAAACCAAATCGAGAGTTAAGAGAGCCTAATAGTAAATATGCCAGACACACTGTTCCTTGTACAGCTTATGTTACTACTTTATGTTACACTCCTATCTCCTGTCCTCTATTTCCTTATTTTATCATATTTGCTCTGAATGAGTCGAGAGCTATTCTCTTCGTCACCCTCCACTCTCTCTCTCACCATTTTTATACTAGAGACTTTCTCTCTGTTTTCTTTTCTGCATGAATTATCCCTTTGCTATTTACGTGCCCTTTCCCTGCAATGACTCTATGTGTGAGCTGCTTATGATGACTTTCCTTCTCTCTATGAATTGTTACGTAACCTGTTTACAATTTCATTTCTTTCGCCACGTTCACTCAATCTCCCCTTTTATATTACCCTACATTTCCTTTTATTACGCCAGCTGCTATCTCTAGCCCCATCTCTTCCTCTCCTATAATATATCCACCTACTAATGACTAATAATACGAGAGCTAGATAACCGACAGCATCCCCCACCTAACTCCCGTCAACCAAGGTGCTAAGAATAAGATAAATCCTAAACGGCCTGCTAACATCCTAATTCCGACTTTCCCCAGCGACTATACTGCACGGATTAATTAAGGGATTAAAATTGTTTGTTTAATGTTCGTAAAATAAGCTGATAAGCAGGCCTAGTCTAATAATTATGACTGCCATTAGGAATGAGAGAAGCTATGCATATCTGCTATGGCCTGCAACTCGCTCTATTTATAGCTCACTAAGCTCACTCTCACGCTGCGTCTCATCTCCATTCCATATATGCACGTCCTGCACAGATATCCTCATTTTTAAACGTTCTTATCTTATTGTTGCGGCTTCAGAGTATACTTTAGGCGCGTTTTAATTACCTACCATCGTTTCACTTTAGAGATTCCCCGTTCCCCCTCTATTTCCAGCCAAAAAATTTTAGACTTACAATTAGTGTCTGTAAAATGCTCTTTAAGGACATTAAAGAGGGCTATTTTATTACATCGCGGGATACTGTAATTGTTAACTTTAAACATTCAGGTTAAACCATGCAGTATTTATGTGTTATAATTTAGTTTTATGATAGTGTACATAAATGATGTGAAGTTCTGCTATATGTGTTGAAAATTGGCAATTTTGTGAGAATATTTTAGAAGGATTGATAATATTAGCAGGGAATAATTGCATTTAAAACAAAAAGACATTAGGTTGAAGAAGGTGCTGCGAGTGGTGGCATTCCTGGAAGTGCATGGAAATGAAGATACTAGGTCGTAATAAAGTAATATAGTGATAAATTATTAAAATAATGGAAGAAGCCCTAAAAAGAAACGGTAACGGACCTGATATTTCCATTTGGTGGCTCGGTCGCCCATGGCTATAGGTTTGAAGTCGACTATTGTCTGGGGATTGGCAATGACATGATAAAGGTAGTTCTACATATGTTCAGATTTAGTGAAATAATTACAGAGGAAAGTAGATAGAGTTCGGAGGAGCTCTTGTCGGAGGTAGAGCTTCTAAGAAGACAAGTAGACAAGGCATGCGATTATGTGGGGTTAATAGTCAGCTTTTGACTTTGGACTTGATTTGGAAGACACGCGCCCACGTCCTATAAGAAACAGAGTTTCCAGTGAAGATGAAACTTGTCTAGCTTCCGCTGCGGCCACATAATATCATTCCTTTGAAAGGGAAGGAAGGAAGGTGAGGCTGGCAGTCATTTCAGTAGGTGATTTTGTTATTTAGTTGGATGGAAGTTGAGCTCAGTTTAGTCACTCGTATCTCTGCCTCCAGAATGTTGAATACATATTTCTGGATATATATTCATGCTCATTGCACTGGAGCCATTCTGCGGAGCATATAGTCTTGGTTCTTTGGCTCGTTGGTTGGTGTGGCTCTGCATGTTATGTCGCATACAGTGGAGAAATAAGGTTTCCTCTAATGAGTGTAAAGTAATGGAACGACAGAATAAATTGGTTCTCATGGGAGACATTGTCAGTTGAAAAATCGTCTTTCATTTTCTGTATTATTACTAAAGGATTTGCGTTTTGCTATCAGGGCACACCGAGGGACTGTGGATCTGCCTCTCGTCCTCAAGTAAACAAAAGGAAAGTCAATAAGTCAAGCATTGCACAAGCTCGCGCTTTTAGCCTACGATCTCCACCCAAACCTTCTACCATCTTTTTACTATCCTAATCATTGAATCTGTCAAACATAATTTCGATAAAGGCATTTTTTACAGATGAAAACAAAATTCAAAATCCCTGGGATTTTTTTTGAATTTATGTAAGCATATAGGAAGGAGAAAAAAATGTATAGGTGGTGGATAGCTATTTATATTTATTATGATTGTATGACTAGAAACTTGAGTGGAAGGAAAGAGAATGGATAAGGATGAATGAAATGTGAAGTGGAATAAAATTAATAATATGTTTGGCTCCCTATAACAAATAACATGTGTCTGTGGAGCATAAATTGGGTTTGAATCGCCGGAATAAGTCTGGATGACTGTTCGGGTGTGGATTCTTGGTTTGGTTAGATAGGTTAGTTACCTTATGGAGTGAAGGAGTAGGTTCCGTGAAAATGGATAGGAAAGTGTGAGTGATTGAAGTTGTGCAAATATCTGTGGGAGGATTGTCGGAGGGAACGGAATTACTGACTAAGCTGGATGTAAAGAGCGAGCGAGAGATTTGACTGGTGGAGTCGAACTTGAGCTCTTCCACTACGCATACGTATATTATTATGCCTATAAGTAGGCACCTATATATTATAGCTGATTATGATTTATATTCATATTTCCTCGCCTGGCTCAGATGTGTAGCTATAGGGATTCCTTTTGTTTGATCATATTATAGCCAGTGGATGAAGCAGTTTCCATTCATCAATAATTTCTCCGTGGCAGAGAGAAAGAGTTGAACCTTCGTCCATTCATAAACTTATCTGGATATATAAACTTTTGTTATTCACTAGAAGGTTTTTTGTAACTCTTGCCTGTGTCTCCAACTAAATCTCTCATCATTGTAGGATGTAATTATTTGAAAGTGGGAGAGTGTCTAAATGTGCCCATTCTCACAGTGGTGCAGGGGCAATATGGTTGAAATAATTATTGGCGACTGTAGTTAGCGTCTGTGTGGCTACATCTGTAGCTACAAGTTTTTTATTGCATTTCTTGTTAAATTGCTGGCATTAGGAAGGTTTAAATGTTAATAAATTCATGAGTTGTTGGAAGAAAAGGAGACTGTTTTATCCATTAAAAAGTTGGCAACATAAAACAGAATGAGACTCAGTGTAGAAGTGTATAATAATGGATGAGACGAGTGTGGAGGGCAGACTTGACAATAAAATAAAGACGGTAAATTGGAAAGATTTATAATTATGCAGATGATGTACTTGAGATTTCCCTTGCCCTGGAATCATTGTGAACTTTTGCAAGGCAGAGGGAGAAACTGAGTTTTACAGGTTTTTCGACTGTTGCTCAACTTTTAATTTTTATATTGTGCAGCGAGAGAGCCTTAATGGTGTTGCCCTGCTCTTGCTAATGCCCGTTTTTTATTATGAATGTGCTGGGAAAAGTTTTTAGGACGTCAAAGTGGTGGGGAGGGCGATTTCAATTAGCTTTCCAGTAAGTATGAGTCTCATTTCTGGCACCTAATAAATCAGCCAGCTGCCAAGTGCAGATGACACCAGAAACAGGGAAATGCTTGAGCGGAAGTCTCGTTTCCTTGCCACTTAGACTATCTCTACGTTGCCGATACTGCTAGATGTCTTGTACTGACAACTTCATTTACAAACCAATCATTCGTCTTCTCTGACTACGAACAATAAGCCGATCCTTCTTATCTTCTGTGATTGAGTGGGTTCCTCTGCTTACGTAATTGCTATCCAGCTCACTCAAATTCCGTCTTTCGCTTCAGGGGCCCATGAGCATTTTCTCTCCCGGCGCCCCGACCCCGACCCTCTCACCACAAACTTCCCTCCTTTCCACAGACACATCTTGTTAACTCACTTCCTTCCAGAAAACCAAAAGCCACATTCAATTCTTAGCATTCTCCTGGATTATCCACTCAACGACCATCTCAAACGGCTTTTAATCCACACTTTTACCTTTCGCTCACTTCATCTCATCGTACGGAAATCAGATTAGCCCATATGCATTTCATTCCAGGAGAAATTCAGGAACATTTGTTGTCTAAGGGGAAGAAGCAACAAATTGTGTCAAGTCATTTTTATTTTTCTTTTTTAGGGAAAATTACTTGAGCAAATCCGTTTGTTATTGATTCTACAATGGAAGTAGGAAGGAAAATCAGATTTAAAAGAATGAGAACATAAGTAATGGGAATAGTTGCTAGAGGAAATAATATCCTGTTGGTTTTACTAGAATTGCGTTTAGAAGAGTAGAACAGTAGGGGTCTAGGGGTGTTGGTTACTTAAATAAGTATTGGTTAGTGCATGGTTTTCTTGTTCTCGAATAACAAAATGACAACTCTGGTTTCCAACGACTTGAAAGAGAAAGGGAAGAGAATTGTGAGAGTGGAGAAGGTTGGCTGTTAGTGTTGGGTACCACAGAGTCCCATATTATACACTATATAACGCAATCAATGTCACTATCTTGTCTGACTCTGACATATTCTGTATTTGAAATCTGAACTGAACTCTTCTTCATTGTAGTTAGTCGTCGTGTGCGAGAGAGTGTCACAGAGAGAGAGAGAGAGAGAGGGAGAGAGTGAGTGTGTTGTGTAGGGAGAAAAAAGTGGATAGGTGTATAGCAAAGAGAATTACTATTAGTCCTGTATTTACCTCTTTCCTCTTTGCTCCTACATCAATTTTCTTATGTTCAATTGTTTAGCTGAGTTGAAGACTAAAGTCCTCCTTCCTAACTTTTTATACAGGTAGGCAGGAGGGAAGAGATTTGGTAACAAAATCCCGCCATGAAAGGAGTATTGAAACGAAAATAAAAAACAAAGTTGATTGGTTTTGTTTTCCTTTCTCCCCAGCACGTCTCTTTCCCATTCAATTCCAGTCTGGCAGATAGGATTCGAATTGGAAATGGGAGTGAAAGCTGAAAACGTGTCAGCTCCGAGCTAGGAGTTCATCTATTTGCGTGCATTTGATTTATGTATCTTAATGCATGTGCCTTGCACCTCTGCGGATCTCACTCACCAGCACCAGCCAGAAGAGAGACACTAAAACAATATTATAGCCTTACATTATTTAACAAGGCTAAGTAATACTTTTGATGAATGGCTGTGATGAGCATATAGGGAGTGTAGAGTAATAGTGATGTTTAAAGTTTTGAATAAGTCATCAACCATGAGCTAATTAATGCATTGTCTAAAACGTCGAGGTGAATTTTAAAATAGGTGATAGCTACCAGGATAGAACGTAAATTAGTATTTTAAACACTAAGTTTGACAAAGTTTTGAACTGAACGTCTAGACTCTGTTGTCTATGGGCAGCTGTATACGAAGGAGAGTGTATACATTGTGTGTGTCTGTATGTAGTTTAGCCTATCTTATATCTAAGTTAGGCAGCGTCATGTTAGATTGTAGACATTTAACAAGATAAAGATTCAGTGAGTCTACTTTTGTGCTTCCACTGGCGTGAAAGTTGTTTTTCCTAACTTTTACTTCTTTCCCGGTCCCGAGAATTGTTCCCCTCTAAACTTTGTTCTTTCTTTCAGTGACATTTAAGAAGGGAAAAGAGTAGAGACTGCACCTTAATTATTTTTCTAGTTAGAATGATCCTTTTGTCATGTGTTCCACTCGAACAACAACTCGAGAGTGTCTCAACTTAGTTGGAAAGACACGTTGCTACACACATAACTACCTAAACTACATCCAAGGACGCTTAGTCATGATAGTTTTCAGATCAGCACTCTTCTAACTGGATTGGATGAATGGGGAAAAATATTATTCGACTTTTTGTCTCAACTCTTTGGTTTCTAGTCAGGAGAGTCGGCAATGTATGAGTCGGGGAATGTGATATGTGAGTAGAGAGAGAGAGAGTGTGTGTGTACAAGAATGTAGCACGGATTCCTGTAGTAGAAGTCGACGGAAGCACAGGCGAGGGATTCTTCTCCGAACTTCCATGTAGTGCTCGTGTTTTATATTCATTGTGTAGATATGATTGGAAGAAGGAGTTTGGAAGGGGAGAAAGAACAGAGCCACTATATCATAATTACGACTCCTATTATTTCCTCGTTACTTTTGATAGTTGCGTAAAATTTGTTGCGGGCTTAATTTTAAATCCCTGAATTAGGGAAACTCGGAGAAAGTTACAGTGTGTTTTGCACAAAGATGAAAACTGGAGGACGTGAGCAATGTATGAAATAACGAGTTTCAGTTCACTTCAATTCTATTTCCTAGGTTGTGTGTGGTGTGTCTAAGTACTTGCTAGGATAGTGGCTGAGACGAACTAGAGCTACATGTGTATACATGTAGTCCATAATTTCCGTGTACCACTTACTTACTTGGACTACATAGCCGAAGAACGAGCTTAGGTACTTAGAGTAGCACTAGTGACTCTTGTGCCCCAACTTTCCAATACTCTCTACATACAAATGCATTGCTTGTAATTGCTCTTGTAATTCCCTACATTGCGCCGTTTGCCTCCTCAAAGCATTACTCCCTATTTCCATTATTTCCAGCCGAGCCTTTTACCAGAGTCGCTGATTGATATTTGAACTCTCTGTTTGTGTGGAGCCATGTTTTCCCTAATAACACCCACCATAGCACTACTCCATATGTTTTTGTTGTGCCCAACTTGTTCCGGCGACTTTCTTTGCACATAAATAGCGATCTATTTACTTTCACTGCTCATTGTTACCGAGAGAAAGGATTGCAACGACTATTTTGCACTCCCTCAACTAAACACATACAAAATGCTTTAGAACTAATTAGATTGTGGTTAAAAATGAATGCGCACCCTCACAGCAGGATTTTACTACACTATTATTTCTTATTCTACTAACAATAAATGCATTAGGGAAAGTGTAGTTAATAAAAATGCCTTTCTTTTCCTTTCACTTTTTCATCACTTCTCTCCAAACTCTCTACAGCTATTCTCTCTCTCTCTCTCTCTGAAGAAAGTCAAACCCAAATAAGAATCTAGTAGGTAGCTTCGCCTTTCTATTGCCCATAATACTTTGAGAAAGCGATTGGTATTAGAGGACAGGCGAAGAGAAAAGTCTTGAAGGAAGATGGAACAAGTACTCGAGTGATCATAAGCTCAAATGACTTCATTCCCCTGACCCTGGCTAAATCAAGAAATGCTGCCTCCCCTCTAATTTTTTTGATAATTTTTTTTGCCACCGCCGACATCATTCTAACAATAAGTAGATTTAGTTCTCTATAGTTAAAACGTGACGTGAAACCTTTATGGCTCCAAATTAACGCTGTCGCTAAACTGTGTAACGTTGACTTAACTTCCGCTCTTAACAGTGCATCACATCACAGCACGTCTTCTCACTTTTACTACTTGTATAGGAGTAGCTACTTAGGTGTGCGACAGAAATGAAGTGCTGCTGCAGGGTGGGCTACTAACTCTGTTGGAAATGAAACCAGCAATTTATATCTAGGTAGCTAACTACTTCTAATTTAGTAAGTAATGTCTTTTATGATTAAACTTTAATTTGCCATTTTTGGAAATTAGTTACATCGTCCTTTATGTAGTTATACATGGATTTTATGGGTTCAATTAAAAGTTTTTAAGAGGAGTTAATCGTAAAGGGAAAGTGAGAGAGGGGAGAAAGCTGCTATTAGTATCCTTCATAAGTGGCTGTTACTGGCTATGAATGGCCTTTTCCTATAGCCGCAATATATTTAGCTTCTATTTAGTCGTATATAGGGGAAGCTGCACCTTTTGATTCAAGAGTGTAAATTAATTATTTAGCGTGTAGAAACCATGTAAGACGCTAATTCTTCGTAGTTAGTTTCCTAACTATAGTTCGAGGCCCAGTGAAAATGTAGTTTCTGTCTCTATTGGAGAAAGTTTCTTTTTTGGCAACGGCAGGAACATAAAATTCCACGTACGTTCATTTTAAAAATGGTCTCATGACTCAGGTGTTTGGGATTTCCAATTATTTTTATACTCACTTATGTATGAATGCTCATGGGAGGGAAAAGTTATGGCAAAGTTTTTAGCCAAAACAGCAGCTTTCCTTTTGTTTCAACGCTCCTAATCAACTCGATGGCAAAGTGAATTAGAAACGTGTTCCATTAGTGCAAATATAGACATCGAGAGGAGCCAGGCTGGGGAAAGGGAAAATGAGGGAATCGCGGCAATTCAAATGGGATCAGATATTTTGGATGCATCAAAGTGGAAAGAGTGTATAGATAGGCTTTGAGGTGGCCAGAGAACCAATTCAGAGAGACATAATTTGGAGAAGCTAAACTATTAGAAAGCTGCCATGGAGTCGACTTTACTGGGAAAAATGGCTTTGCGACAGAAAAGTACTCAGTCTCTCCTTTTCCTACTCTTATATCGTTAACTGGGATTCTAAATTGTTTTTGCCGAGAGTCGAGTAGATCCCCGAGTTTCTCTGTCCTCTCATTTCTTATTGCCACTGCTGCTCCTGCCACTTCCTTGCCTACATTTAACTTTCTTTGCTCACTCACTCATTCTGAAAGTTGCAACTACAGACTACAACTAAGTATCTGCACATACTAAAAGCACAAGGGCAAAATACTTCAACTGTCTACCAACTCTACCTTCTACTTATATACATACGCTCTCCTACATATGTACTCCACGGCTATTTACTATATACTCACTTATAACTATTAGCTCCTCTTTCTGAGAGACATAGTATAGGAATGCACTTGTATAAATATATCTACTTACTCTAAATATAGTAGGGGATATAATATATATATATATATATATAATCTGAGCATATAGGCTAACCATAAAGTACACAGTCTGACATGTAAGACGATAGACAATAGAGAAACAAGGGAAAGCTTTGCCTTCTTCACAATGACTTGTAAGAGGATGGTAGAAAGAAGTGAGTTCAGTTCAGCAACTACATAGCCTTTGCAATCTTCATCCGACAGGATGAAGGGGGGTTCTTCTTCAATAATTCACATTATATTATCCCTTTCCTTTGCCAAACGCTACACTTTTCTTCCTCATTTCTCAAACCGCACAGAAATACTGACTTGTGGCTCAATCATTCTTCAGGATCATGATCCCGTTTTCTTTCTTTTCACTTAAAAAACTCAAACCCTCTAAACGCTCCTCACCATTCTCCTACAGATTCACATTACCATTTTCTACTATGCCCCTTTCTCTCCTTAACTATGCGCTACTAAGTATAGCCATTATGAACACGGGAATTATTTACTCTGCAAGGACTTGTATTTATTTTATCCTTTCCCTACCTGCTCTTAACTCTACAACATCTCAACTCTCGTCTACTAGCCAACTCTAATATATTCTTATCCCTAAGCACGTAATTATATGGCCCCACACACATTCCGCTCCTCTTTCCACTCCTAAATAAAAGAAGAGACAGAGCGAGAGTCATTTGCCTCGTCGCAGCCCTAAAGAGACATGCGTTCAACAGACACAGAGACTTGAATGAATTATTCTCTCATTACCCATTTGAATGTCTTCGAATGGCTTCTCTTGCCACTGTTACTGCATGGAGCGGAAGGGCAGATGTTGTCACAAGAAGAAAACGGCAAATGAAAGGTAAACATTCTTGTTATGACAAGAATTCGCAATGTCACACATTTAAAACTCCTCTTAAATATTTACTTTTGCGCAATGTTTTACTTAGACTTTGAAATAATCAACCTTTTTTTTCTCCTCCATTACTCTCGACTTACCTTTCTCTTATATGCATTGAAATCCTCTTTTATTTACTAGCTTCTTAATTGGTTTTCTTTTCCTAAAAGAAATGCACACTTTTAAACAAATTAACTCCTCTTCCTTAGATCTTTAATTAACTGTGCTTCAAAGGACTTTCAACGAACATTAGCCATGACTTATAGAACATTTTTCTTCTCTGAACTCAAAAGACGCTCATTTCATTCCACTTTCCGATTTATTTACTACCACAGCCGTACCCTCTGTACTTATTTTGAATGCAAAAAAGGTGAGACATGTAAGAAAACTAAAGGGCAGAAAGCGCAGATATATTTTCAGTGACACACGTTAAATAATCCTGTAGTAAATTGTAGAGATAAGTATTTATATCTGTTAGTCATAGTTTGAAGTGTGTTGATGAGTTATGTAAGAATGACAGTAGTTTATGAATTCTGTGTCCATAGTGCATTAGATTGTAGTAGGTGGTAGTAGAGAAGGGAGGGAATGAGTTAAGATGTAACGGAATCACGCGTCCGTCCTCTTGATTCCATGATGAAAGTAGTAGGTAATAGTATTTCAATGAATGCTCGTTGAGTACAATAAGAATTGTCGGATTGGCATTGTAAGCTGTGCTATGGGGAAGTGTTGGCAGTCTTAGAGAGTCAGATCAACCACATATCCCGGGGCTAACAATAAGTCGGGATACCTTTGAGTAGCAAAAAGATTTGAGTTGGGAAAAGGCAAAATAGAAAAGAGAGCGCGGGCAGGAGAGAAGATTGGTTTCGGAGGAGAAAGAAATTCTCGAGGGAATCGTATCTCCTTGAGGTGGATAGGCGACCGTTGGAGAGTTCAGCAGTTCAGCTCAGTTCAGTCCAGTTTCGTTGATCCGCTGAGCAAAGGAAGAGAAATTCATCGATACTCCGGGATAAGTTGGCCTTAGCTTAGGCGCGACTCCATTCTATAGACATAGATAATATTATGGCTGTCTACGGGCAATAGTGTCCGCTTTCTCTCGACGACTTTCCCTCTCCAAATGCTCGTACTTAGCCCTCTCGACGTATACTTTCTCCAATCTTGAGCCGAGTTCACTTTAGAGCCCTAGGCACTGGCACTATGTACATATAATATGTATCTGTCTGCCTGAGTAGGGCACAGCAGAGGCCAGTTAGTGTCTATAGCGCCCTGTGCATACATCCTACGTGCATCTTCTTCAATGGCTCTCTTTTGGTCACAGAAAACTAGTTACAGTAGGAAATCTTTCATTTCTCTCCACTTCCCTCCTTACTTTACTTTAGGTACTTTAGTTTAGTTCACTTTTGCTAGACTTTTAGCTATTGCTTGTCTCTCTGTCGTGAATGGATGGATGGAGGAGAGAAGGAGTGCTATTACAGAATACCTTATCCTATTATGTACATAGTTTAGAGAGAGAGAGACTCAGCTGTGCTTCTACTTTCTCCTCTCCATATCTCCAGACAGACACACAAGACAGACAGACTCGGCAACGAACGATAACTCTGTGCAAAGCACAGAGCTAGTAGCCTGGCTGGCTGGTGTGAGGTTAGCCTTCCTCTCACCCGCTCTCACCAGTGTTGAAAGGTTAAGTACAACTTTGATTTTCATTTCGTCCTGAATCCGATAAAATGATAACAGCAGTGACTATCCACTCAAGTCCTTGCACCACATTAGAAACCACAACCACGAAACGACACTATCTTCTTCTTCTCTCGCCAATCTCACCTACTGATATACACTTGTGCGACTTGGACTATGTACCAACTCCATCTCTCCCTAAATAACCATCAGCTATATATACATACAATGTTACCTATGTTGGTTTTTGGTGACCAGTATATTATATATTCGTATATATATATATATATATATGTATGGGCTATAGACTCCCTCTGTCGCTCCATCAATGCTTATATGTAATAAAGTTGCTAATAGAAAGTATTTTCTCGGCGTAGGAAGAAGGGACAGACGTTAAAGTCACAAAGAAAGAGAATGCTGGCTGACCACAGAGCACTTTCCAAAGAACAGGTTGACTGTGAAAACGAGAAAGAAAGCTTTTTATCGTTCAAATATTGGAATTACTGATCCCAGATACAATCAACTCTTGAGATATTGACAGAATGCTTTTCTCAAAGGCCAACTCATTCAATTTGGAAGACTTGAGGCATCATCCGTTTACTTGCGAGCGTTGAAGGAAAGAATTGAAAGGAGTTTTCCAAAAAAATCGTCTCTGACTGAATTCTATATAAATTCAATCATCTATCTTGTACAAACACAGCCACCCGCCACACTCCTCCTTGCTACTTGAGCACATGTACTTTGGCCAGGTCATGTGTACACGTGCAAAAATAGCAAAGTATTACCCTTTTACATTTATCTTACTTTGATCATATTATCAAAAAATGGCGGTCTATTGTTCTCAAACAATGCTATCTGATTGTGCGATAGAGCTTAAAGTCGCTTCATTGTATTGATAACAATGCCTATTGTTATAATAACAATGAAACGAGCTCGCTCTCGATCCCACGACCAGGTAACATTGTATTAGAAAAATAGACTGCCATTTCTTGATAAAATGGTCAAAGTAAAATAAATGTAAAAGGGTAATGAGGTTTTCTGACCAACGCAACGACGGAACCCATGCGCACTCATTGGTTACTCTTAATTCAATGAGTTGTCACAAGTCAGACCAAAAGCTCAAGTTCATCTGCCGAAGTGTAAACTTTACGCGGTGGAAGCAGTGGAGTGGAGATCCGCGTTGCTATGTTCAGACCCAACAACTCATTATGCCGTAAAGTATCAGGGGGAAATATGATTATGATCTACGCTGTGAGTTGAACCATCTTCAGCTTTCTCTGGCGCATCACTGGTCGTTGTGGTTCATTTAACTTCTTGGAGGGAAATATTATGTAATCTTCATTAGCCATGGGAACCTCACCTTGATTTAGTTAATAACAATGCTACTAATTTTGATTGATTGGCAGTACTCCACTTTTAGGTGCGCAGTTTACCCATTCAGACCAAACGATGAGAAATTAGTGCGCTTACTTTGACCTCGACGCAAAATTTGAACCTTAACCATTGGTAACGAAGACGGCGCGGCGTAGCCTACAGCGCGGATAGGTTTTGTTTCAGTGTGATAGTACCTTAATAGGTGCACACAGCCGCTGCTCCAACCTGGAAAAAATGACAAAGCTCTTTATCATTGCTCATGCCTTAAATTCCTCTCAAATATTTTTTTGTCAGGGATGTTAGTGAAAGCAATGAGATTTCTCCACCGCATCTCATGAAAACTGATTAAAGATGAAATAAGGCAGTCCATAAGTAATAATTCCACGTAGGAGCTAATGCAATCCGTGTACAGTGGCTATAAGTATGCAAGTAGGCACTTTATCGTGGTTAGATGTGAACGGCATACTATACGAAGTGGCCTACATACGCACACATACATTAATATTAGTTGGATATTTCTAAGAATGTGGCTTTTATTGTGGTATATATCGCCATAAAGCAATAATAGGAAGACGGCAGTAATCTCATTTCTTGTCGAATAATGTTTTCTTTGAAACAGATGAGACTTGGTTTAATTAGAATTACTGACTGAGTGATTGCTGTGTAGTGAAACGGAGAGGGACTGAGTGGCCTGGCCTCAGCTGACTCTCTATTTATTTCTGTGAGACACTATTAATTTGGTGTGATTGATATTTTCCTGAGTTGGAGTTTCATAAGAGGGATTATATTAGAGTTAGACACCGTTGTTTTCTAGCGGATTCTTATTGTAAGCACATGAAAGGGAAAAGTTTTTCCATTCTGAGGAATCCAAGGTACAGGATGGGAATAGTGAAGCTAGGCTCGGCTGGCATTGCACATATCGTCTTTAATAGTAGGCAGTGGCTCTTCAGGCATTAGCTGGCACGGACTGTGCACTCAGACTAAGTAGCTCAGTCTGACTGAAGTGAAGCAGAGGTAGAAATGGCATTTGAGAAGCGACGGTGGACTGGAGCGCCAAAGAAACAACGAAGCGTTAATCGAAGATATTGTGAGGAAATTTAGTAACTATGAAAACGCTTAGTCCTGCTTTAAATGATTGTTTGGGGAAAGTTGGAAGAGCGAGGAGAGTAGCAGTTGTTGGTTATATATTGTGTGTGTTGGAATTAGATTGCATGAGAGTTTAGGCAGTTGTCTATTGGAAGGAAGTCAGTCAGACGAATAAGAAAGAGAAGAAAGGCAGGCCACAGCTTGAGAAATTATTGGAGTGGAGAAAGAAGCGGAAAATGATTAGGAATTCCTCGGCTTGGGCGCCTTAGTCGCATATAGATAGCCAGCCACTTCATGTTCATGCACAGACTAAGTAAATATATATCCTGTCTGTGTGTGCGTGACTATAACTCCGTTTAAAATCCACGGTGTGTGTGTTTGTGTACTCTATGCAAGTAAACAGAGTCATGCAGAGATGCTTAGATTGCATTAGCAAATCTCCATCTACTTATCTGAGAGATGCTTTCTTTCTGGAGCTCAGAGCAGAAGGCAGTAGGTAGCCAGGGAAGGAAGAGCAAACGATCGGACTTTTTTGATTGTTGTTTGGCCAGGATTACGTCGTTCCTCTCTTTTACTTTATTCCTGTGTAACTAGGACTTTACTAATGCTTTTTATTGTTAGTAGCAAGTCAACATATGTACGTTCATAAAATAGAATTCGTTGAACATGTTGCTCGGATTACGTCCCTTTCCATCTCTCAGTTGCAAATGACCAAACATGTCGGATTACTTACAACTTTTACTGCATCAGTACACGGGCAGTTCATCCTCATAGACAGGTACAGACCAGGTAGCCTCGCATCCACTTTTTTTTTACCCCACTTCCCTCAACATGGACCTGTAATTTTTTCATCTGCTCATCTCATCCCTATACACACTATTTATAATATACTTTCTTCCACCTGCGATCTCCTACTATCCCTGCACCTACCCACCCACCCACCGCCCGCACCTTCCTCGATCTGTTATCGCAGGAGAATCTTCCTCCTCTATTATACGAACATGTTTATTCTTCTCTCTCCTGCTACACAACAATTTACAATGGCCAACTACGGCACGCTCATAGATTTGAAGAGACAGAGCAATTTCAAAGAAGACGTACGAGGATGACTGTCGAAATGTATTGTATCTTCCTGTTTATGACCATGCACAGTTGTATACAAGTTACTTTATTGTTTCCATATAGCCAAGCTAAACCTAAGCACGGCCAAACAGCCCACATAGACATTAGTACATTTTTATCTCCAGACATTCTAACAAGTTTTCTATTTTTGAGAGCCCAAATTACTTTGCTTACCCTTTGTCCACCAGACATGTAAATGTCGACAGACGTAGACAGCAACACTTTTATTGCATTTGTAATAGCATAATTCACTTAAAACAGCGACCTATATAATTTTCACGGCTCTCTTGTGGTACAAACTTACTTTTTGCTTCAAACGTATAGCTACTATACACTTACTATGTTATCTTATAATGTTTTATCATTCTATCTACTCCCATCTTTTTAATGCATCAAGCATATTATGCCGAATTGCTCTAAGCATTACTATATGTCCTCTGTGTACAGATGGACTTTTTGAAGGAGGAGTACGTACCTAGTGTATATATTTTATACGCAAAAATACTTGGTCAAGTAGAAAATTACATTATTCATCTGCAAAGACTCAGATTTACTATTTAAATCTGCCAATTGCATCGAGAATGGGCAATCTAAACTAAATTTGTTCTATAAATGATGGGTTCATTATTAATACAACAATATGAATAAGAACTTTGGGTAGCATATTGTAGATGAATAGTAAATCTAGTTTAATTTTGATTATTTTGCCCTAGATACCTATCCAGGTTATGCAATGACAGGCTTAAATAATATGGCTAATTGTAGTACTGCGTACTAACTGCTAACTGGGTATGTTAGGAATATCTGTACAAAAAATGTTAGCATTTTGCATGTAGTTCTAAAAGGTATATAAATAGTTAATCCGCTAATTAATAATGGAGTTATATTATTTATACATTAAGTGTGTCGTCGTCTTATCAGAGTAATTTGAAGGATGTGGACTTTCATGGAAAGTTCTGGGAGTTGAAGGGGAGCTGAAAAAAGTGTGAGAGAGGAAGTGTGTCATTTGGGGAAGAGATGTGCTGTAATGTGGGAGTGAAGTCAATGGAGACGGGAAGGTGTATGAATTGTGGCTAATGGGAGGTGTAAGGTGCAGTCGGGGCTGGTGCTTGAGTTTCTTGATTTGTGCGGGAGGTGGTGGAGGATTTATAATAGCGGGCAGTTGTCGGGGCGCTATGTGTGAACTGGGCAATATTTCATGGCTCCACTCGGGTTATACTTATGTATGGGAGCAAAGTTGAAGAGAACAGTTTCATACTTTTCTTTCAAGCTGACACTGATGACGGAAAGTTTTGTAGGAGGCCAGGCTTGGCAACTCCTCACCGCAGTAGCTCTCGTTCGTCGTCACATTTGTCGTGTGACCAGACGACGAGAGCAGCCAGACGACCATCATCTCGCAGTCAGCCAACCTCCAATCTCTCCAGCACTGCACTCCACTCTCCATTATCACATCCACTAACTCCAAATGGACTCTCTTTGACTTCACCCGCATCACATCATATCATTCCCAACAAAACTACAACGGAACATTCAATTCTTCTCGCGTCCACCAATACTTAGCTCCCTCTCCAACTTTCGGCCTTATCTCCGCGTCCATCTTCCGCAAATTCATGTGTCTTGTCTGTTAGGAGTGGGCAACGGCAGCCTCCACTCCCTCAATCATTCCTTACACAGTTACTTCCTACATTTAGACGAGACAGCTAAGAGGCCTCTCGCTATACAGCCCACTGCATATGGCTCCTACTAAATCCAAATTGTTCCAACCAACTACCTACTACCCGTCCCTAAGTACACTCGCTATTTGTACGAATACACATGCAAGCACCACATCTCAACTGGATATCTAGATTATGTCTCTGACGCTTACTCAAAGCTATTTACTCTGCCCATTATGTGGGATAACGTCCCGGAGAAAATACCATGAATTTCTAAACTGACTTGCTAAATGTCAAAAACATATTTTACTAGCGACCAAGACTAACCGACATGGTTTCCTTACGGCTACACCATTACTACTACATCCATTCGCAATACATTCTCTCACTGCGCCTATCATATCTAACTGCAATAGTTCAGATTCAGACCAAGTTTACCATTCACCAAAAAACGCTTTGTATTCGACGTATACAGACATTCATATCTCTCCTTGCTACTAGTAAGCTATTTCTACGCATTTCTACACTACCCCCATACATTTTTTTTCAAAAGAACATACAAAAAGTATTAGTACTACATAATAGTATGATGTATCTATACACTCACTTAATATCACATACATAACCTAAAATATAAAAAAAAGCTATAGTTCAAGTCAGAAATATTTGTTCCCTTACAATTTATTATGACAATCGAATTTTTGCCCATTTTTTCTTACCGCCTTCAAATAAACTTTTCATGATCTACAAAAGTTTTCCAGACCATGTACCTACTTATTATCTCTACTAGTTCAAACAAAAGAAAGATGAATTATTTTATTGCAGTACAAATTCCAACCATAGTTGAGCACAAGTACAACAATGATACAAATAAAGATGTATCATCAGACACTAAGTTTTGAATGCTTCTGCTAAACACAAAAATAAAAAATAACCATATGTTTCAGCCACTATACTTATATCTACATTGGTTTTTATTAGAAAATGTATTTTGTAAACGAAATTTTAACCAAAAATTCTTGATGGTGAATGCATTTTAAAAATATCTGTATTTACGAAATTAACTGTAAAATATTATGATTGTATTTCTTATAGACGAATATTGTTTCTTAATTTTCACATAATTCACTGGGGACCTACAGGCGTATAAAATTGTTGACGAAGCATTTTAATTAAAAGAGTTTTCTCATGTCTGTCTAATAAAATAACAATAGGGCTGCTTGTGACCTGATTACATAAAAGAGTTTAGAAAAGAAATGTTTTTGTGTAATTGGGAGGAGGGATTCACTCGTGGGCGAGTACTGTGTCTGTAGCAGGAGAAAACATAAACATGTGTGAGAGGAGGGCATGCAATGTAAAGATGTAAATCCTTGGATCCATCCCAATCTAACTGAGTTGGTACATAGGTAAGTACATTGCATGCATAAAAAATCCTTGGAGTAGGTATGTGTGTAGGGTATATAATTTATATTGTGATGGATGGCGATAGATCTGGTAAATGGCGGTGCATAGTGCAGCGAGTCTACCTGTGACGGTTAGAGCGTGTTGAATTGAAAAGGGAGCGATTGCTCTCTTTTCTATCGACACATATGTGTAGGTTGGAGTTTTGCAGAGGAGAACAAAGAGAAAGTCGGAGAAAGAAGAAAGAGGCGAGCGCGGAGAGGAAGGAGCTGGCATGGCATGGCAATACTATAAATTCTTCAGCTTGAATTGGCATCCAGTGTGATATGCTAAAGAAGACAGGGAAAGAAAGTGGGATACGGCGAAAGAGAGAGAGAGAGAGTGCGAACCGGAGACGAGCTGGAGAAATGGAAATATTTGACCAGATTTTGGATACTTTTCCTTTCTCTCCATTTCCTTCTCCACTCTACTATAATGACGATGAGTTGTACTACTGCAGGCTATCTGTATCTCTATTTTAGATTTCTCTCCATCCTCACTATTCAGTCGACGGAGTCACGTCTTAAGATCTCTCTCTCTCTCTCTCTCTCTCTCTCTGCTGTACATGATAACCGTGAGCTATGTGTATACAGAGACGTAGCTAAGTGTGTTAGTGCATCTACACTCATTCATAGGGAATAGTGCTGACTGACTTGTGTGCATTCCTCCAGATTCTCCTACAAGGAACTCAATTCAATGCAATTCAACGGTTAGTCTTTTTATACTATAATATGTGGCTATTAGTATTCGCAGAGAACCGACGACCAACAACCGAGCGGGCAACTGGAGAATGCCTACACAGCTATCCTCCTCGCCATTCTAGAATCTAGATGTGAGTAGGAGAGAACTGGTTGGCTCCTGCCCTATTTTATCCTGCACACTATGTACTGTGACTGTTGTATGTACATACTCATCTCCAGGCCCATCATTTTCCAAACTAACTCTCTTAACGAAAATAAATGTCGCTTATAATTTATTGAGCTTGAGCATTTATTCCAAACAGAGGAGAGGGGCATTGAAGATATACGTGCGCTAGTTACCTAGCCGAAAAGTATATTCATAAGTCCGTGTATGAGCAAGAGAGTCGTAGTTGTCGTGTCCTCTTTCTTCCGTCCTCGTCCTTCTCCTTGGAAGAACCACATGTCCACTCCACCTACGCCTCACGACACGCACGTTCTCATTTCGAATTTGTGCTCAAGTGCTTACTGTGCCTCGCGTCTCTACTTTACTCATTCTATTAAATATGTTGCAATGCAATAGAATTATAGCTCTGATGTCCTATATGCTCATCTTCTCACTCATTGTCAAAACCCGTTTGAGTCTATTTATATTTATTGTGATAGTTCCTGTAGACATATATAGGCTATTTGGCTCTCTGAGCTATCCGATCTGAAGTGAAGTGAACGGGTTGCTGTCTCATTCTGTCTTCTCTTCTTCCTCATCCTCATATGTTGCCATGAAGAAAGAGAGACTCACAGAGAAAACTCACCGTCCATCCTGTCACAACACTTTCCTTTCTCTTCTTCACAAATGAACGAACTTTGCAATTCCACTCTCTCTGTAACTAAACGCATTTCTCCACTCCTTCCCTCTCTTACTCCACCATTACATTACAGATGACGGGAGTAATAATGCATTGGTTATACAAAAGAGATGATGATGCTAGTGCCCAGCCTTTAAACACGAATTCTGTGTATATAAATACAGTCATCTTCGTGGCTTCTTATTACTCCAAGCTAAAATCTTCCCTAGACCTCCAAACATAAATTTGTCATTTCTATTATAGATATATAAATGCTATTCCCAAACAATGATATAAGGAGATATTGCTGCTATTATCATTGTAACCCATTTACTGCTTAATAACTCTCTCTCTCTCTCTCACAGTAGACAAACACACCGTCGTCTATTGCTCTCTGATGTTTATCATCTCGGAATGTTTATGAGAATCTGCACGTTCATCTTTCCAAAGACTTACACAAATGTAGATAAGAGAGACACTGCGCTGTGATTCTATTGCAGAGCTTTACTTATTCTTGGCTTTATCATTTAATATCACATGGCGTAGGTAAATGCAGCCATAAACAGCCTCTCCTTTTTACTAAGCACCTATATTAGTCAGATTACACATTTAAAATACTCGTGCAGACATACATTCACATAAATACTCAGATAGCCAAAAACTTGGGGACGTAGGTAACTATTATTGCAGACACAGAGGATTCTAAAATGTATCGGTACTTGTATAAATTGCTTTAAGAACATCCTGAGTCTGATAGTTCAATGATACATATTTACCTAGATATTTTATTTCCCTTTCCCTTCCCACTTTATCTTGCATGCTACAGACAGTTATATTACAAATGTAGATAGCACTGAATTCCATTCAGACTGGAAAGTCAACCAAAGTTAAGGATGCAGGTTGTCGCTCTATCTTTCTGTTTTATCTGTAGCTAAAGCTTTCTAATAGGATCCCGTCCCTCTATATGTACACCTCTTTGTACTTTCGTATACAAAAATAGATATGCAGACCGAGACCGAGAGAGAGAGAGAGAGAGAAAGAGATAGAGAAAAGAGAGTGGATAGACAGACTCTCGCTGCTTTTCCGCCTCTTACTAGTAAATGCAGTGGAAATAGTTCATAGCTCTGTCGAGCTATTGTTCCGAACGAAGCAGCAACAAATATAGAGAGGGTGCACTGTGCACATCAAATAGAGAGAATGAGATCCTCCAGTCAATTGAGTTTCTTTAGCCTGGAGACAAAGCTTTAGAAGAGTTAGAATTGTGTCTCCGCTCCTTAGTCTCTTCCATAGCCCCAAATATCCTTCAAAATGCATTTATAAAGTTGGAAGGGAGTCTGAGAATATTTATAACCCCTTCAGATAATAGTTGGTTACATGCTTATTATAATATCTACCTTTCTGCTTCAGATATCTATAGGGAATCCTTTAAATACTGCACAGTTTCTCCTACATGTGCATATGGTGTGATAGGGAGAAAGAGTAAGTATTCATTTGCTCTATGGAGAAAGCGTTGAGACTTTCCTATAGAGAAGTAGATGGATAGAGGTAGATGTGTCTGTGTGGATTGTGTAGGTGTCTGTGTAGTAGCTCTTTCCGTTGAGGCAGAGTGATTGTTGTATGTAAGTCAAGTGAGACTTTTGTAAGAGACAAGGGAAGGAGAAGAGGTTCTGCTTTCTCCTCCAACTCCAATGCTAGATATAAATGTGTGTATTGGAAATATCACATTGACGTAAGATTATATTAGTGTGCATTTGATAGTTTATATATATATAGGGAGAGAGTGAATAATATGGACGAGTGGCTAGATCGTCTCCTCTCCTGTCTGCTTTGGTTAGCAGAGTGCCTGCGATGTCTCGTGGTGTAAAACGATTGGTGTTAGTTGTAGCTGTAACACAATAGAATTCTGTCTTGGATTGCTTGCACTACGAGTAAGTAGAATAGTCTCTGGGCTTTCTGTGAGCCTGTTCCAGTTTCCAGAGGAGAGTATAGTGCAAGGCATGGCAGAAACAGAATAGTCCCTTCCTCTGACAGTGTGGAACATTCTCTAGGAACTATGGCTGACAGTAATACTGGCCAACATGGGAATGATGGTCTCTCTGCGAAAGTACAGATAAATCACTAGTTTGCACTTACGTTCTCGTATTCCCTCCCTACATGGAAATAAAGTTGGAATCCTCGACTTTGCTTTCCTTCCCATTCCCTCTCTCTCTCTCCTCACTTTCTTCCTCTCTTCAGCTTTCCCTCGTTCTCTCTCTCTTTCTCTCTCCTATCTTTTGGCTATCATCCTCTGCCGGAAATTGCCCTTCGATCTTTATTGTTTGTATCTCTGTGAAGTGGCTGGTGAATCTTAACTCGATTGTATTTCCCTTTTATACGTATAAAATACCTACTTACATGACTTATCGACAGAAGGATCCTGGCCATGGATCTACATTTAAATGCAATTCACTGCTTCCGTTATGCTCCTTTCTCTCGGTTGGACTACTATTTTACCTACCTTGCCCATCCGTTCTCTCTATATATCTTCTTGTCACGATTAAAACAGGTAGCTGTGGCACTGGCTATCTATCTGTGCACAGATTTAGGGTCTGACTATTGAGCAAACATTTTAAGATGGGAACTCTTGATTTAATTGGCGGCATATTTTCTCTGCCTAGAGACTGTTTTCAGTTAATGAGATTCCAAACTAATTTTATTGAGAGACAACTGAAGTGAACTCATTTAATTTGCTAAATGAACTATGCAAACTTTCCCTGGATAAGTTTTTCTTTGGCAGGTAGAGAATGTAATGGCATTACATTTCAGTGTTGCTACTATACTCTATTATAGGTACTTGTGGTTACGACGTAGGCATAAAGTTGCAATGAAGAAGGCTAACCAACTAGTAGGAAGGGAATGAGGGCGATGTACATCTTTTTTGTCTCAGATTTGCCTCGACGCGGCATTGTTACTTTTCTGAATGTCGTTGTTGAGGATGGTGAGGCTGGTGGCTGGTTTGGCGGTGTGGAGCAGGGAGAGGAGCGTGGCCCGTGTGACTCTGACAAAGGGGAAATGTCTAATAGAATGAAACTGTCTAGTTTTGGTCGGGCGACTTGGATTCGAATGCAAAGCCTTTCTCTGAATCTACAGATATACATCCCTACTCAACTCAACTTGCAACAAGAATTGTGTTCTCCAGCCAGAACTGAGCAAAAAACAGTGAACCGTACACGAAAGCTAACAAACAACAAGACTCGTCCAGAATTCCGTCACAATGAACTGTATCGTGACCTCAGCTCCAGTAAATGCCAAGTGAAATCGAGTGTCTCAGTCAAGTGGAGTTGAAGAGAAGATATCAGACTCAGCGAAATTCTAGTGGCTAACTCTTTACAATTTCAATTAGGATGAGTGTTGAATAGTTTCAAAGATAGAAGTGTCTTTCTCGCTCCATCCTCTCCACCATCTCCGAGCAGCTCCCGGCCCTGCCCGGCTCCTTGTCTCTACACTTTTGCACCATAGCGCCCACCACCACCAACACCATCCACTTCCTTGCTTCCCCTCTTCATATGCTACTCTCTCTATTAACTCCGACAACTCCACTTTCTTTATCCACTCCAGCCAACTCCTCCAGACTACAACCGCACGATTATTTCCTAGATAGCTTCTAATAACAGCATCACTTTCCTATCTTCATATCTCTCCTACAGATTCAATGCCACCAACTGAGGGATCTACACACATTTTTGAAATGAGAACACAGTTTAATAATCAGGTTATTTATCTACCGAAGCACTTTGCGTACAGCAATATGTCATAAATTAAACAAACCTTAATTCTGGATAATGAGCAAGAAAACTAGAGTGTGTTATTAATGATAGATTACTATCTAGCTGTTTTTTGGAGCAATCTCCATTTCTGTGATGATAACCTACAATAAATGTGCTACTTTTTAGTAGATGACTACATTTTAACGTTTTTTAAACCATAAAATAGAGTACGTTGTTAGCTTTTAGACATTGTCAAAAAATTGGGCAACACATTACGGCTAAGGCATAATGCAGACTCTTTTTGTTTCCATTTTCATCAGATCGAAAAGGTTTTTCTATTGCTGCGCCTCACTGTAGCTTCTTATACTTTAACATTCCTTCTCCACCTGCTGTGCACGGTAAAATTGTATTTGTAGTAAAGTAGTAAGTGTAGTCTCCTTTCTCCTATGAATACTGTTGTTGTCTCACAAAATTATTAGGCATTTTAGGCATCACGTAGTCTTAACGTGAAACGAAATTAGTTTCTGTACAGATAGTAGCAACATTTTAATTGTTCCTGATTGGAACCTTAAAAGTATTTTTGATTCTACTCTAAAGGTTTTAAATCTGTTGAATTGTATTGGTATTATTAAATCTTAGGAAAGTTTATTAAATGGTACAGCAGATAAATTCTAAATTGATCTTAAAAATTTATAATTAATTGTGGAGCAAACGGTTGTTATGCTAAACCTTGACAGTAGTGTTAACTTTCTGTCATCGTAAGCATGAAAAAAGGGACTATATGGTGGTTGGTGTAACTGCTCATGCATTGTCTGTGGAAGACGGGAATTGGAACGAGACGACATTCACTGTTATTAGAATTGAAAGCGTTTCTTGTTCGGGAAATGTTTTTGAATTAGTTTCCCAAGTAATTAATGTCTGGAGGAAGTGATGCTGAATGATATTTTATTTGAAACAAGTGTAGAGTTTAATGAGGACGTTTCAGGAGAAAAAGTAATGAGTGGTTGAGTGCTATTTTTATAGGTACATTTAGTAGTAGTATATTTTCTAAATGAGTTGCTTTCACTTCACTTCTGTATGAGCTAGACATTTGAATGGCATTCATAGTATCATTGTTAATGAGACACTGCACTACATATTATTGAGTGTAGTGTGGCTGTATTGGAAAAGGAGAGTAGAGAAAGGATTTGGCAATGTTTAGAGTGTGAGTGAGTGTGACGGGAGGATAAAAGAGAAGATACATACAAAAGACTAAAGTTTACACAAACATTGGCGTATGAAAGGAGAAGTGTCGGCGGACTTTAAAACAAATATGCCATGCTCGATGCATGTTATAGCGTATGTTACGTACATGCATTGCTCTTTTTAAAGGATGATGGGAGTGGGAACTTTTTTTTGTGGAAAGTGAGATTGTGACACTTGTCGGAAGAAAATGAAAATTGATATGAGATTCAGTGGATGTTTGATGAGTATCTCTCGGAAGGATGTGTGGCTATAATATATTTAATGGGATGTAGGGAAGAGGCTGGGAGGGAAAGGAGAGAATGAGTCAAGTCAAAGTCAAGTCAGAGCGCTATGGGCAGAAAAGCAAAAGACAGACGAGTGGTATTCCTATCATGATTGCGCATCTTTTGCTTAGAGAAAAGTGAGATTGAGAGAAAGGAAGTCTGACTGATTTTGAGTGAATTTCTTAGCATTGAATTGGTTGAGTGAGTGAGTAGAGTGAATGAATGAGTTCTTTTCAGTTTGACTCGCACTCCTCTCTCTCTCTCTCTCCACATATATCCACCTATATAATAAAGTATATATCTTATGGACTCCCTCCAACCATCTCTCTCTCACTAGTCGAAGGAAGGAGAGAGAAATCCGAACTGATGCTCAACTCAAGTTCGATTCACTTCTGTTCTGTCTGTCTGACTGATTGTGTGTGTGACTCAGTTCTCTTTCCTTGCATGGATCATTCGTGATGATGATGATACGGGGTGAACTGATCAAACAGACTTTCCTTTCACAGACTCCTCTCTTTAGATATCCCTTTCTTTATCCAATTTATACTTCTACACTCCACATTCGCCTTTCTTTAACTTTCTCCAATTTTCTACTCCTCTCCATTCTTCTCGGCGACTACAATGAGAATGACTGAACACCTCATATGCTAGCAGCTATGCCTCGAAACAACTTCATGTGGCTTACATAAAAATCATTAGCACTTCTGGGGCAAAAAACAATTATTCTTTATTATTTATACTATAAGTGACGTTTTTATAATGTAAATTTATTTCAGTACCTATCATTGGGTAGGTACCTACTTATTTCAACGTCTATCGTATATAGCTCTTCTGTAAACTCATTTTTTAAATATGACTGAAATTATTCTTTCAAAGACGTTTGATTGCAGAAAGATCCTTATACGATGTCCAAGTGCTGACACAGGGAATATTTTACATTTTACCGGACTAGATTTTTGCTTTCACTGGACTCAATTTTCTCCAATAACCCTATCGGAGTAATGGAAAGGAGAGCTCAGTGTTGAAAAACCAATAACAGAGTGACGGACGGTGAGTTCCAGGTCAATTCTGTAGCACAGCTCGTTTTCTCATCAGCCCTTTCTCTCAACATCTCTGTGTGGGAACGGCGCCCATCGGCCCTACATCAGAAAGCTTGGACTCACTGCCCTGAAAACTTACAGTTCCCCATTATCCCCATATATTGTAGCCAGCACGGAGTGGAAGCAAGAGATGTACATCTAGACAAAGCCTACCCGAACTACATTGATGATTTTTCATTATACAGGGCCTGGCGGGCATGAACAGTCGTAGGATTTTAACAAACAATAATTTACTGTGTGTTGGTGAAAGTTCAAGGGTTTCGGATATTAGAGTATGAAAGAATCCAGGTGAAATGGAAATTCCAGCACTAAGAATAGGAATAAGCCAGGCGTATACAGGAAGCAGTTTGTCTGGAAGTGACACGTTCTTACCATTTGAGGACAAACTTTTTCCGAATTTGACCAAAGGACATGATTATCTGTATTTGAGAAATCTTTAAAATTTGACTAGCAGAAAGAGACACGAAATTGTTTTTTTTTTGTTTTCTCATAGAATAGACCTACTGTCATGTTCATAATAGTTAGTTGAAGATTTTCTGTGGAATGAATTACAGAGAAAGCAAACGCACAGCAAAAAAGATTAGCCTTGGGCTAGGTTTCCTACCGTATTGATTCTGCATTTTTAATAGAAGAAAGCATACCTGATTTAGTCCGAATCGATCAATGCTATATGCGATTATTTTGTGAATACGTCACCTTGTAAGCATAGATGGGCAAAACACATGTAGGTATCTTAAAAATACATATATTTAAAATACTGTATTTCAAATACATATTCTATTTTGTAAATTAAAAAAATTGTAGTTTGTATTTTCAAGGCTTTTTTGGCATATAAAAATACTAAATACTTTTATCCGGTTGATTAGTATATACGTTTACTATAAATTGTATAATAACAAAGTGATTTCATTGTTTGAATGAATCAGGAAAAAGTTTCAACCTTGGTTCAAACAGCTTCTGTGTTTTCTTGACTTGACGCGCAAAAATACAACATTGTGATTATCACGTGTTAGTGTAAAGTAAAGTACAATAGTCATCTATTCTTTACAACAGTTTGGAACGTCGACAAGAAAAACGTATAATATTAAAAATGCAATTGCCACTTCACTATTCAACAATATTATATACAGAATTTCAGACATTTATTAGATATTAATTATTGCCCAGCTTACCAACCAAAATTCGACATGAATACAACACAACGCAGAAAATAATTTCGAATTATGAACGAATTATGATCAGTAATTTTAGATGGTACATAATGGGTACATATACTTTAAAGTCAGAAAATCCGATGAAACTGGGGGCAACTGCGACTGCAACTGTGAAACGTACAGTCTCCGTTTGAATAGATTTTAATATGCAATAATGTAAAAATCTAATCAAACAATAACTAATTTCAAAATCTGAATATTTTTGGCAATAATTCAATGTTCATTGCGTGGAATAAAATAAATGTTAAAATATAAAAATAAAATTAAAATAAATAAAAGAAAATAAAAGAAAATGATAATTGAAATTGTATTTATATCATCATTAAAATATTAATTTTTCAGGGAGTGGTAAAAGTATTTTCGAAAGAATTTTCAAAATACATTTATTTTATTTTGGACCCCAAAAGTTATATTTTAAATACAGCATTTTGAATATTCAGGGAAATGGGGATGTATTTTGTATTGTACCGTTAAAATTTTTGTATTTTGAACAAAGTATTTTCAAAATGCTTTGCTATATATGTTGCCCATCTATGGTTGTAAGATATATTAAGTCAATACTAATGACAATTCTTTAAACGTTTCGTTGTAGTTTAGCATTTAGTTTACCAGCCAGTTTTTAAATTATTTACGGATGATGTTCTTATTTAAATATCTTTCCTTGCATTTTCTTGTTTGTCATCAAAAAGCCTTTTTCTTTGTGTGGAGTGAGTGAGCACTGAGCACTAATGAATGAGTAGCAGAAGTAGTAGTAGTGGCGGAGGGAGGAGTGAAAGCAGTGAAAAAATGCAAAAGCAAATTCGTTTATGTTTCTTGTACTATAATGGATCCTGTAGTCTTCTGCTGGCACGTAATGTATCTGTATTCTGTACACTGAGAGAGGAAGAGTTATATAGAGCAGAAGAGCGTGGCGCGTAATACGAAGTCGTAAGAAAAGAGCATTGGGTTTCTTGAGAAGATAGATAGGATATTCGTCCATCATTCGAATTCATCTCATCCATATTAGTTTGGAGCGGAGAGAAAAGTAAGAATGGAGAGAAAGAAGTGAATTGGCTTCAGCTGTTTGGTGTGTAACGAAAGTCATCTCTCTATTGATAGTCTGTTAATAGGCGACTCGTTGCTTCTGACAGCTTCCAGTTTCTCAACTATAGATTGCTATTGTGAATTGTGACGGTACGGGCAATGAAAGAAAGACAAAGTTGGGGAGCTGACTGACTGAGTGACTATAAGCGGAGAAAGTAAGTAGCTAAGTATAGGACTTGATTTTGCTTTCTCTCCTTTGAATTCCTTTTACTCTCCTACTCAGTCTCTCATCTTTAGTTTTAGTTTCACTTGCAGCAAATCTCTCGAATATTATCTAGACTTTTACTATTTACTATACTATGCTCTGTACATGTGCTCTGTAGTATATTTATCGTAGTTCATAGGAACCAGTTATTGAAAGTGCTCGTCGTTAGTAGTTTACATAGTAGGTTAGATGCAGACGAGTGTGTGCGTATACAGGGTTGGTCGGGATATAGGTGTAGAGAGGAGAGGTCGACGTGTAAATGTAGTGCAGTTGTAAGTGGTTCGGTTGGTTGGCAATATGAAGATGGTTTGGCTGACTAACTAAAGAGAAAGAGAGTGAGTGAGTAAGTGAGCGAGTTCTCTCTATCAAGTTCATCGGAAATGAGAAATTGAGGCTGGGAAGTCACTATGAACATGCCACATGGGCCAAGCAATCCAACACAATTATTGCTCTGGCCAAACATTAGGAGCTGCAGAGGAAACACAAGTGTGTCTGAGGAGAACCAATTTCCCATCTTATTGGCTTCCTTGGCTATACAGAAGCACTCATCATCCGACTCTTCCTTATTCTTCTCTCTTCATCCACCGCATTCACTCACTTCCCGTCCTCTTCCTCTAATCATATATTTTCCCTCGCATTCCTCGCCCTCTCTCCGCATCTTCAGACGCAAGCACTCCTCCAGCACCGACAGCTACAAACACGCTCATCTATTTTCTATCTCCCATTCCCTAACTACCTTCTCCGTTCCTAGGGAGCAAAAAAATCACTAATATTACTAAAAACCAGAATGCAACTTCCGTTTTGCCCCTTCCATGTTTTACATACAAGTTCTTGCAACTATTCTTTGCTCCCGGAAATCAGTTTTTGGAGAAGTTCGTTTAGTTTTTAATTATTAATTACTCCGTATAACATATATACAGTAAAAATGGAAAAGGTCGGGGTTTTTATTTTGGTAAGGGTTTAAGACGCAATGCAAGTTATAAAAAGGTGTCCTGCAGGGAGCAACCCTGGCCCCGTCTGTGCCGTACGTTTCTTTATTGTATAATGTGAATGTGTGAGGTATCATTGAGTCGTTGGAAGGTGGAATGCATGCAGATAGCTAAAGAAGAGAGATCCTGTCATTCATTTACTTACTTTCTCTTCTCATTATTATGACTTCACTTCAGTTCCTTTTACTTATCTTTTCCTTGCGTCTTCTATGAATTCCCTTCTCCACCTATTTTCCATTCCCTTTGTAGTAATTCTTTATTTAGTTTGCTTTTTGTTGTTGCATCCTTAGTGTACATTTTTCTAGACAACACATCTCATAGCCTAAGAAAGTTTTTTCTCTGTAGAAAAAATCATCTACAGTAGAAAATCCGAGAAAGGGAAAGCACATCATTAAATATAATATAAATAGGTGTCTATAAAAGAAGTTTTGTTATATTGACAAGTATATATATATATATAGGTAGTTTTGTTATATTGACAAGTATATATATATAGGTAGTTGATATAGTTGATATAGTATGTACATTAATATATCCTGATGACAGCAGCACTAAACATTGTTTTGCGCACATACGTTCCTGATTATGACGCGAGACAAAATTTTATTAAGCAATAGCAGCTCATTTTAAAAACAATAGAAAGATTTAGTATTAGTAAATGGAGTAACTATCTGCTCCATCGGAACTCTTTATTCTGTGTACATTATGCTTGTCGTTCGTTTCGGCTTTGCATTCGAGGGCACAGTTAGCATCATGTCGAGAGGAGAGAACTGTTAGGTGCAGTTGCCAGTCGTTTTGTTGTGCAACCATCTCAAAACCATCAATCACTTGAACATTTCACCTACCTTGTCAAGTTTCATCAAGGTCCTTCCTTCCATCCATCCGCCTCCTCTTCAACTTACCAACTTCCTTCATTCTTACATGTTCAACTTGCAACAACACTCCAGCACCAGTCCCCATCACTTATTTTCTTCACATAAATCTCTTTCGCCCATTTATACTATTAGTTAGATCTGCGTCCTCTTCAACAAAAAATACATACCTGCCTTACGCTCCCTAAATGCATTCCACTATAACTTCCTGTCCGATACTATTATAGCAAATAGAACTGGTGCAAAAAAGACAGACTTGCACTGCATGGCGTAGTTTATATTCATATGCTAATTTTTAGAATCAGGTTGACTATTTGCTTTGCTCTACTGATCTATACGCATTGCTATTTTGTGGTCACGTAGCATTCTGTATTACTAGCACACTCGAAATTTTATCCTGCCGCATCAACATTCACTGGAGTCCCCTTTTTGTGCCTGTAGTCTAATGTTTGACTTCGAAAGTTAGAATCATGTGCATATCAAATATTGTGTACTACTACTGACATTATTTAGGAATAATCTGATGCAGCTATGGAGAAAATACCACAGTATGCTACTAGAAAGCAGACATAATGCTTTCATCATGTAAATGAACTCGCTCTTTTCAAGGCTAAATACCACATGAACTTTTTTCAAACCTTTTCAACAGCATTACACCTTCACTTTCACTTGTGCTATAAAATTTACTCTGATGGGATTTAAATAATCATTTTTCACGGTTATTTAAAAAATTAATTTTCATGCAAAGAGTTATGTCAAAATTTCATGGAGTGACTGACTAGCTATGAAAAAGGATTTCTTTCAATTGAAAATATTTTGTATTACTAATATTATAAATTAAATTGTATAATTATTTTAAATATTTACTATAGTAGACTGGTGTAAATAGAAATTGCTTTGGGCAGTTTATATAGTCTAAAAGTTCCAAAATGCAATTACATTTAATACTATCTGCACTAGTATCATAGTACCTAGTCTGGAGTATTAGTTCGGTGCGGCATCTATGTACCGCATCTTCATTTTGAGCTGCTGGGTTTCTATGGTGAACTCTATTGTACTTATCTCTGATAAGAATACAAATGTTTTTTTAAACAAGAGCTAAGAGAAAGAAATTCCGTCTTCAATGTAGTACGAGTACATACATGATGCATGAAAGTTCGACCTAATAGCTTGCAAATGCTGAAGTATATGTGTATCACACGTTTCCCGTGTGTATTCTCTGACCGTCTAACTCTGACTATGCTAAGTAAACCATTGTATTCTCATCCTTGAAATTTGCAAATGCAAATAAGCTATTTAGGAAAGTCCTTGTAAAGAATTATCTAACAAAATGCAACTAACAATTTACAGGTCCTTCTGCATTTAGAGTAAAAAACTGGGAAACTGTTCAATAAATGATTAGATAATCTTTTTAAATTGAGCTTTGCTTTATTTTAACCTTATGTGTTTCTCTATTACTATGTAAAACATCATCTACCGTTGTGCATTCCATAGATTCAAGCAGACATTCTGCATATAGAGAAAAAATTCTTACTTTTT